>CAOJBJ011782519.1:0-11591 GCA_948291685.1 Euphorbia celastroides | reverse complement strand
ATAATGTCATTTTGTAACCTATACGACATTATATATAAATTCTGTAACCTTATAGATCATTATAGAAAAATTACGACATTGTAGAAAAAATCTTTAACCTTATAGATCATTATAGAAAAAATCTATAATTCGATTTTTTTTTTCCATCAAAAGTATGTCATCATGGATCTTATTTTAAAGATAAAAATAAAGCGAACAAAATATTCTAAAGAACCAAGTCCAAAAAATCAACGGTTTGAGAGATATAGCGATTTTAAGTTTTGAAAATCAAAATTAATGAGGGGAAGGCTGATAGTGACATCTGGAGAGAAAGGAAAGAGGAGGCGCATGGGAAGGAGGAGAAAGCACAAAAGATAAAAAAAAGGGTAAAACTATAAATAAGTATTTAAAGGTGAGATATTTAAAAATAAGTAAGAGTTTGATGTAAAGTTAGTAATATTTTGAAAAAAGGAGTGTATGGTACAATTTTCCTATTTTTAATAGTTTTATTTATTTGATTGGTAGAAGGGCTTAGGTTCGAAACTCAACCTCTTTAAAGATTTACTAATTATTAAAAAAATAATTATTTTAAAGAAAATCACCAACCATCTGAAGATTTATAGAAAATTGTAATTTCATATTAATTTGCTTTGTAAATTGACCTTGACTATCTCAATCATTTATTTTATTTCAAATTATTTTATATAATTGCTTTTTTATTTTATTCTTTTACTAAATCAAACCTCGTTAATTCATCTGTCTAACTAGTAAGTAACTTTATTAAATTCAGTATCTAAATATTAGTTTTTGTGGAATTGACTCTGTTGAAAATAATCGATCTACCCATGACAGGTCAATTCGGGTCAAGGAATCCGAACTAATTTAAGTAATTGAATTGAATTGAAAATTTAAGTAAATCTATTAAAAATAAGGGCAGAAAATGGTGAAATAATGGAAATTAAAATTCATTTCATCCTTTTAGCCAAAAATGTTGACAACAAGAGAGGGAGATTGAAATTTATTTTTCTTTCATTTATTATTTTATTTATTTCCTAATTGTTTAACAAAATAATCTCTCTCGATTACTTGTTTATCATTGATTCTTCGCTGAAATTTTGTTGAAGTCGTGAAAAATGGCTAATTTTCAATATAATGTAGGTTTAGTGTCCACCTCACAATTCTTGTCGAATCATATAGTCCTCAAGCACGTAAAATGTATGAATAGTAACATGGTTCCCTTTCCTTTTCCTGCAGACTCGTACAATTATCACAATTACTTGATACGATAGAGTACACTTGCTTTTTATCACAGACCTTTATAGTCAATTATAGATTTTTAACCAAAAATTAACACACGTATATAGTTACAATGAAGTACGGGGTCAACTTTTTTTTTCACTTTTTAAGTGCTACAGTAGAACCGCGATAAAGTAATATTTGATAAAATAATATTCTCGTTAAATTAATATTTTTCTCTGGTCCCGACTTGCACTTTTATATTAAATTTACATTCGGTAAAGTAATATTCTCGCTAAATGAATATTTTTTCCCGGTCCCAAACTTATACATTTATAGAGGTTTTATTGTATATGCTTTAGCTTTTAATCGTAAAGAAACATTGGAAATCGCAGAATTTAGAAGTTCACTCTCTAAAATTCAATTGATAAAAGGGTGACTACGAATTTTCAAAAGCAGGTCGGCAACCTATTGGTACATTTATCGGAAACAAAAATAAAACTCGATTGTTGGTTTTTCCTAATGATTTATTTGGTAACTATAGTTAAACGTGAGGTTTTATAATTATAATTTATTAAAATAATAATATAATTAGTTTTACATCATTAGTATTATTAAATAAATTATTGTTCAATATTCTAATTTTTTTGTCAGTTTTGCATTTGTATTTGATGGATTTTTCTTATGATAATGAATGTTTTAAATGAATTTCATAAGCTCTTGTTCCAAGCATAGTTTTAATATACAAATTACAAGTATTATTATTATTATTATCATTATTGAGAATTGTTTTGAGCACATAAATGAATAGAGTAAAATACTAAATAGACAGAGTCAAATAAATGTAGTGTGTCCAGCGAGAGCAAATGGAACACGGAAAGTCAAACAGAGCATGCGCTATAAATAATTGAAGAAGAGCAGAGCATGTTGAACTGGATTTGGAGCAAAAAATCAACGGCGGAGGGATGGAGATTGAAGAAGCCAAGATCCAGATACTGTTTTCTCTGCCGTTGATTCTCACCAATGTTTTCTACTACTTGATTACGTTAGTATCGGTGATGATGGCCGGCCATCTCGGCGATCTTCAACTCGCCGGCGCCACTCTCGCCAATTCTTGGGCCACCGTCACCGGCTTTGCCTTAATGGTGCTCTTCTCTTTCTTTATTACTATTTACTTTTGACATTTTCAATTCAAAATTTCTGTTATATGATTTTTAATTCTTTGTCTGCCTTTGTTCTATATAAATTAGTCTTGCTATTAGCTCACGTAATCACGATACTGTCGCTTCGGAATTATAACACAGATTTGAGATATTGTTAATGGCGTCACTATAATTTAGAACTATTAAGGTTAGTTATATACATAAATAAGGGGTTGTTAATTATTATTTTATGGGTGTTGTTTAGAAGAGGGAAAAGGCCATTATTCTTTAAGAAGCCATTTATTTTCCCAAAAGTTTTATTTTAGATTGTTCTAATATTATTATGATATGGTGGTTTTGGATGAACAATATTTTATGTATTTGTTTATTAGCATTGAAGAAAGACAAATCATTACAGCCATTTAATTCTTTTGGGGTCACTCTTATCCTGACAAATTTGAGCTTATGTACTACAATATTTATAAATTTGTTAAACACCAATACACTTAATTATACATTTAAGGGTGTGCAAATATTTCAGATTTCAGAAACCAAATTACCTAATCGAACCAAAATTACAAATTGGGTTCAGCAAAAGAAATAGAATAGCATGAAATTTTTTGAGCAAATGCATGTACATTATAAAAAATGCCATGGCTATCTATACATTAATCTAATTTGAAAGGCCTCTATGAATCATAACTTCAGTCTTATTCAAGAGTGTCTTAACAAGTTAGTTGAATGTGATAGAAGCAGTGTGTTAGTAGTTTCTTTTTCTTTTTTGTTTTGAAAGACTTGACAATATTATGAGTATCATGACTTCAATTTGTGTCATGTCTTTGTTTTTGTTTAATAAGCAATTGTTGTGGTTTTTTAGATAGGACTTAGCGGATCGCTGGAAACACTTTGTGGCCAAGGCTTCGGGGCAAAAAAGTACAGAATGTTAGGAATTTACCTGCAATCATCGTGCCTAATTTCCATCTTCTTCTGCATAATCATTTCCATAATCTGGTTATTCACAGACCACATTTTGGTCTTATTGCATCAAAGACCCGAAATTGCAGCCTCTGCTGCTGTGTACATGAAGTACATGATTCCTGGACTATTTGCATTTGGAATCATGCAGAATATTGTCCGGTTTTTTCAGACACAATCAGTAGTTAAGCCTCTTGTTGTGTTCTCGTTCTTACCACTATGTGCTCATCTTGCCATTGCTTATGCTTTGATCCACTGTACTTCACTCGGTTTCAAGGGCGCTCCAATTGCTGCTTCTATTTCGCTGTGTCTCTCGGTTTTTGGGCTCATTTTCTATATCCTTTTTGGAAAGAGATTTGAGCATACTTGGGATGGATTTTCCTTCGAGTCGTTCCATTACATTGTTGCTGACTTAAAACTTGCCCTTCCTTCTGCTGCAATGGTGTGGTGAGTTTTTCTTATTCATAGTTAATTGACCAACAGATTATCAGGCGGTTGGTTTTAGTGATGGATTTTGAATTTTTCTAAAGTTCCATGGTTATGTGTCATCTAATGTGTCTCTAATGTCACTCCGCAATGGAATTTTATTGTGATCGAGTTTTTTTGGTTCACACTTGTTTATCATTGAGTTGGTATTAAAACATATTGTATCTTTCTTTTCTTTTCTTTTTTGTGTAGTTTGGAGTATTGGGTTTTCGAGCTTTTGGTGTTATTAGCCGGTCTAATGCCAAATTCAACCATAACTACCTCACTCGTTGCTATATGGTTTGTTTCTTCTCTTTTTCGCTAGTTTGACACCCTTGAAAATTTTTCTCAGTCGTTGTATCTTTTAATTTCCGAAGTATTAATTGGTTTGTAAATTTTGATATATAGTGTGAACACAGAAGCAATAGCCTACATGTTAACTAGCGGTCTTAGTGCAGCCACGAGGTTAGTTTTCCATACTTTGTTGGATAAATGTTGTGCAAGTCGCTTTCGGTCTTATAAGCTATAAACTTATAATTCATGTTGTATTAATTGATCCAGCACGCGAGTGTCGAATGAGTTGGGGGCAGGCAATACAGAGAAAGCCAAAGGAGCAATGGCTGTGAGTCTAAAGCTATCTTTGGTTGTTGCCCTTGTGTGTGGGTTGGCTCTAGCATTTGGCCATAACCTTTGGGCTCAATCTTTCAGTGATAGCAACACAATCATTAGGGAATATGGTTACATGACTCCATTTGTTGTTGCATCTATTACACTTGATGCCATTCAAGGAGTCCTATCAGGTTCGAAATTGGGGGTTTTGTTTCGGGTTCATTATTTGAAGTCGGTTTGAATTGGTTGAAAATCATGGTGCAGGGGTAGCAAGAGGATGTGGTTTTCAGCATCTGGCGGTGTTTGTTAACTTGGGTGCATTTTACATGATTGGGATGCCAATGGCCTGTCTTCTTGGATTCAAACTCAATTTACATGCCAAGGTAATAATAAAATGCTATACAGCAAATCTATTCAAAGAAATTTCCTGCATATTGTATGTTTCTTCTTGCAAATTAAAATTTCAAATCGCACATTTTTCTTTCTGAATTACCAAAATAGTGAATAATTACTTAAAATAGTTGGCTGAAATGACAAAATTGCCCTGTAAAAAGTATTAAAAGATTTCATCAGTGACATTTTCTGAGAACGCCCGTGACAATTCGGATGTGTTAAACCCCGCATTCGCAGCGGGGAGACAAGCCCTCAATTTCCTTTTTCTTTTATTTTTTTTTTCTAATTTTTTAATAATTTTGGTTATGCATTTGATTATATTGTTAATATCTTATCAATTTCGTGATTTGGGTGGATTGTTGGTTTAATTTGAAATGGGGTTATAAAATTAACGAGATTATGAATTTTAATAAGAAAGAATTTTACTAGAGCAACTAATTGTTGAGTATTCAAAACTCCTCTTTAAATCCCTAAAATGGTATGGATAAATAGGTATATTTCAAATAACGAAGTATATATTTTGTGTTGTGCAGGGATTGTGGATTGGGTTGATTTGTGGGCTATCATGTCAATCTGGGGCATTGGCATTAGTTTTAGTAAGAGCAAAATGGAGAAAAACACACATTCCAACGACCACCAATGAAGAAACCCCTCTTATCTCTTAAAAGTTTATTTCCATTCACTTTTGTGATTCATGAGTAAACTAGACTTCATTTTGCAACATCGTCTTGTAAACTACAAGTCTTTTTCGGTATAAGCTACTCACTCCAACACAATAACTTATAACCATCTATTCACTATATTTCCCGACTCGGCATTGTATCTGGGATTGCCTGACTTAGTGTTCTTAGGGCGCGGCGCATTCAGGCGCTTAGTTGATTTAGTGCTGCTTAGTGAACGTCTATATTGTATTTTTAAAGATCCCAATATTTATAAAAAATATATTTTTTGAATTTATTACCTACAAAATGTGGCTTATTTGGTAAAGTTAACACACATTGAAGATTTTTCAATAAATTATCATCTTGTTGTACGGCTAAATAAGAAATAACCCACCATAAGATATATAAAGAATATAAAATATAGTCTGACTAAACTTAGTCTAGTTCATAGTTCAAACTCCGCCTATGTTTCAAATGCCATCTTTTATCTGACTTATAGCGCCTAATGTTAAGGTCAACCTTGTAGGGTGTGTCGGAGGCCTAGAACTGATGGTTAGGAGGGGCTAAAAACTATATGTATTTTGTGCTCTTTAGTTATTTATTTGAAAAAAATAAATAAATACAAACATAAAAGCCATTCAAATGCTCATAAAATTTCTAAAAATTAAAATTCCAATCTTACGAGTGTTTTTAAATACGCCTACTTTATATTTTCAATTCTTTTTTGTTTAGATCCTAGCATTGTTGAACCAGACTTTTCTAGTTCTTGGAAAACGATAAAAATAAAAAAACCTAAAGATGATGACATAGTTATCCGAATAAAAAAAAATCTGAGTTATCCTATAACAATTATATTACAAAAATGTGTCATATAAAAATACGAGGATCCCTCGTACATATATCTTGGGAGCTGATGTAAACATTGAAATGCTCTCTATTCGAGTAAATACCAACAGTTATCCACTTTGAACAAGTAGCATACAAATAATTCAATTTTGGTAAGTTAAAGTTGACCACAAAGCAGGCGTGTCCAGAACATTTTTTATGTGAGTTCCATATATTAATATATATATATATAACTTCAAAAAAAGTACGTATAATTAGTCCTTAATTTTTAAATATATGCAAACAAATAGTCGCTTCATAATGTTTAGTTGTTTAAATTTTAATAGTTTTTTTTTAAAAAAAATGAGTTATTCATGTCATTTTCGAATTTATTTACTAATGAAATTAAATATAGAAGATGTGAAGATGGTAAGATATAAACATAAAGTTATTGTAGAGTTTAATTACTTTTTTTATTAGAATCCATATTTTGTCATTCCAAATAAGGTAAAAATTTTGATTTAAATCTTTAATAGGATTACGAAATGGAAAATAATGATAGAAGTAAAAATAAAAAATAAGTAATGTCAAAATTGTTTGGTTGAAAGAAATCCAACTTGTTAAATAATAAATACAGTAATATTTACTCTATTAATTCAGTTTAAGAATCAATGGGGTCAATATAAATTAATGGATGAATTCCAAATATAATAGATAAATAATATTAGCATATGATTTGAGAATTTCATGGGTTCGCCAGTGCCACAAAGGTGAAGAAGTCAATCAGTAAGGATCCAAAGATTAATTGATAAAAGTAAAGGAAAGCATCGTTAGCACAAATGGTGAACGTGTCAAAAACAAGTGAAACACGTGTCAAAAGGCAGTAAGGAGATGAAACGTACGTGTCAAAGAGCATAGAAATGTGTCAACTTGTCGACGTTGTTACCCTCTGCATGCGTATCTCTATATATATTCATGTTTGGGAGATTCTTTGATAGTGATCCAATATCAATTGTAGTTGAACTTCAACATTAAAATCAAAGCAAAAATGGCAGCAGCTAGATATTTGTGCAACAAAGAGTGTGTTAGAGCTTCACTGCACTTGTACTTCTCTTCTCAATCCGCAGCCAGAGCTTCTTCTACCGCTTTTGAACCACTAAATCAGGCACGTTCATTTTCCTATTTCACTTTTACTCTCAAATATTCCTTTCCTTTTTTAATAATTTTCATTTTTGACATGTTCATCGATACCAAAACAACTATCTACTCTTAACTAAAGTAGATTACAAAGTAATAATGATTTTTTATTATTTTTTTCTTGTCCTAATAAAAAAATTACACATTTTTAAAAAATATCATTTTTTACATGTTCATCAATATCAAAGCAGCATTATAAAAAATACTAATATATTCTTAATTAAATAGATTACGCATGATTTTTTATTACTTTTTTTTTTCTTGTTTTTTTATTGAGGGTAAAGTAGCTGAAAACTGGAAATAGACTTAATAAGAAAAGTTAAACATCTCTAACAAATGGTGTTAAGTTGCAGGGAAGAAGAGAAGAGAGAGAAACAACGGATTATGCAAAGGAGGGAGTGAGAAAAGCGAGGAATATAGGCGACGCACTTGGAGATGCTGCGTTGGATACTGCTTGGGAATCAGCTAAGGAAGCTAACCACAAGATCAGAGAGACTGTTGGAGATGATGATGATGACAATAACAATGCGGCAGATCCAATGGTGGATGAGGTTCAGAAGCTCGATGGCCCTGTTGACACTGTTGAGTATCGTCAAATGGAGGAGACCCATTTCAAATCTCATTAGCTCTCGTGTTCTTATGTACCTTTTCTATATTCCTCTTACGAATACAAGCAAAATTATTCTCTTCTTTGCATTTAATTTGTGTGGTGTATCATTGGTATACGAGATCCTAATATTTTATTCAAATAAGTAGTGATACGCGATGCTACACTTTATAGAACAAGCCGGGACCGCGTAAGTGCACCATGGCTCTTTTGGGGACTTCAAGATATGTTTGAAATATTGCTATACAATTACAACTCGCCTTTGCTCAATGGATACGAAACACGTCAGCACCTTGTGCAACCCCAGGCACCAAATTAATTTAACTTGGGGCGTTGGTAGTGCGCAAGGTTACTTTTTAATAGGTAAATAAAAAAACGGTGGTTTTGATCTAAATAATTTCTTTTTTCTTTTTTCCAAGATAGTATGAATGTTCTATCATGTTTCAAGGGTTATACCGTACATATGGTATGAAAGTTGGCCAGCATTTCTATTGAAAAATAGGAAGTTTTTAAGTTCATAGCAGTGCAGCAACTGTTATTTTGAAGTGCCGCGACTTTTTGAAGGGGCACCTTGTGAACGTTTGCAACGGTTTGTTATCAAGCATTTGACAAGTCTCTTGAAATTTTTTTGATGAAATACTAAAGTAATTTTAATCTAAAAATGTTATTACAATTTATGAATTATCTAAATATTTTTTTAATATTTAATAAATTCTTAAATAGGTTGGATTTTAGTAATTTTTCAACAACGTTCCCAATTTCTAACAAATATAACTAAAATTCGGTGGCATGCGTAGTTTTAAAATACAGAAAAACACAATTGGTATTTGATCAAGTGGTACATCTTTTAATATGTTGGTGAGAGGTTGAGTTCGACACCTAACCTCTTCAAGGATTTATTAATATTTTAAAAAAAACACATAGGTCGGTGTTACTCCAGAATTTATATTTAAATAATATCAAGGTGCAAGCGGGCATGTACCAAAGATATATTTTTCAGCCTGGAGTACAGTAGGAGAGTGTTTGGCAAGATTTCCACTCAAGCTTTTAAGAAGATTAGAGTTCAAGTCATTTGAATAAATATACGTATTCAATGGTGCCTTTTGATCCTGATAACAAAAGAGATAACTAGCCCACACACCATTGGTCCCCAAAGGCCCAAAACGAGCTCGTAACCCTCTTCAGGCTAGCTCGTCACAGCAAGCTTAAGAAGGCGTGCGTACATGAGCTCGTCCCGAGAAAGCCACCTCGATTAAAGCCCCAGCTCGGCGTAAGCCTAGCTCGGTAGTTCGACAACTAGTCCCAGCTCGGCACAAGCAGACAAACACACCCTAAGAGGTATTGCGCCGTGCCAAGGGACAAACTCTGCCACCGCTGTACGAAGACCAGTACTAAAGAGTGACGTGGCCCGACAAACCCATACAAGGTGTCAGACCGTGCCAAGAACCCCTCATGAGAGGCACCACGTCACCACTGGTCCCCGCGAGTCTCTCCATGCAGCCTATAAAAAGGCCAAGGTATCAGGTATGAAAGGTATCTTCTTCTCCCCATTCTCTCTATTCACTTTTCATCTTAATCCCATACCTGACTTAAGCATCGGAGAGGCTTCACCGGTAAGACGGCCAGCCCTCCTAACGCTACCTGTTTTGCAGATCGGCATGGAGCATTCTAGAGATTAGATTCCCGTTATCAGAAAAGGTTTTCAACAACTAAACACACCCTAAGGTTTGCTCTTGGAATTTCGTTACAATTATGGTTCATGGCTTAATGGTGTTTTAGCTTTCATGATCAAAACCATTACCGGATTTAAAAGTTTTCTCATCATAAACCCAGAATAAATTAATTTTTCTCAGTATTTGATTAATGTTGAGGGAGTACTTAATGGGCTTAATCCCATAGTCTTTTAAAGGGAAATTGTAGTCAATACTAGGTCTAGGGAGCGTGTTTGTAATTTTATTAGGAATGAGTAAAATATTTATATAAATGCTACATTTTTCACAAAAGTACCGGATCTTGAGGTTTCCTTTGTTTTTAAGTGGTCCCCACTACCTCTCTCCTAATTCATTTTGATTTTCAAATTTTAAATGGCCATATCTCTCAAACAGTTGATTTTTTTGACATGATTCTTTAGAATATTTTGTTCGTTATATTTTTTTCTTTAAAACAAGATCCATGATGATATACTTTTGACGAACTTTTTTTTTTCATTTTCAAATTGTTGTACTGTTTATGAAAAGGTATATTACTTTTACACTGTCTGGGTAAAATTATTATACCGATTTCAAAAATGGCATAAGACTTTTACATTATCGTTCTAAAACGTAGTTTACCGATTTCAAAACAGTATAACTTTTTTTTATACTGTTTGTTGTAAGAGTATTATACCGATTTTGAAAAAAAAGATAAGTCTTATACTATTTTTGAAAAGGTATATTACTTTTACACTGTCTGGGTAAAAAAATTATACTGATTTTGAAAACGGTATAATAATTTTCTCAAACAATGTAAAAATCTTATCCCAAAATTTGAAAAGGTGTAACACTTTCATACTTTTATTGTAAAAGTATTTATCCCAAAATGAAATCGGTATTACAATTTTTACACAAACAATGTAAGAACATTATCTCAAAATTTAAAAAGGTATAACACTTTTATATTGTCGTTGTATGAGTATTATACCGATTTCAAAAAAGGTATAAGTATTATACCGATTTCAAAAAAGTATACGACTTTTATACTATCACTCTAAAAATCTTATACCGATTTCAAATAAAAGGTATAAGAGTTAAACTAAAAAATTATTAAATATTAAAAATTTTATCAAATAAAAAAAACTTTATCTTCCTCGTTCTCTTCCTCTCTCCTCCCCCTTTCTCTTTTCTTCCTTTTCTTTCTCTCTCCTCCCTCATCTCTCCTCTTCATCTCTGTCATCGTCCGTAAGAAATTTTGCTCACCGGCGCCGGCTATCCGCCCCTCTGATCTCCGCTACGGCGTCCTGCTGCCGGAAATATTGCTAGCCGTTTCAAGTCCAGATCTCACCGGAGAAACGACCAGGAAATCTTGACCGGTCGCCATCTCCGTCGGATCTCGCCGCCGCCGTTCGATCCGCCTCCGTTCAGCTCGATTCCGCCAGATCCGCCTCCGTTTCAGCTCGATTCCGCCGGATTTTGGCCGACAAAATGAGATCCCGATAAAATCTCGCCGCTTTTTCAGTTCGCGGTCGCCGGAATCGCCGTTGCCTCCCTACCTCGCCGCCATCCCGCCGTCGCTGGCCGTCTCGCTGCCGGAGCTTGACAATACCACCGGATTCTGAAAGTCGTAAAAGTAGAAATAATTTTGTCCAAACTAATAAAAGTAAGATTTTTTTAAATGGACTAAATTAGTGGGTGTAAAATCCGTAATTATAAAACTTGCCCCTTTTAAACTTACTTTGTAAGCTATATTTTGTCGACCCACAAAATCTTAATCTGTATTCAACAAGAAAGCTCCACAATTATTACT
>CAOJBJ011782256.1:0-10325 GCA_948291685.1 Euphorbia celastroides | reverse complement strand
AAACAAATTGTTCCACTTCTTCAATCAATTGGTTCGATTACGATGTTCATAAATCCTAATCGATATCTTTTTCTCAATTAGATTAAAAACACCCAGCATGCAATTAATCCCTTAATCCTGTAATAACCCTTACCCAGCATAAAGATTCAATTACAAAACTAGCTTAAAGTTCTGAAGGTCCAATTCATATCAAGATAATTCACTCAGCATGAAAATAGTTTAATAGACTCAACTACAATCATGAATCCCAACAACTCGTTTGTTACTATAAATCAATCAAGAAAACACCAGCAAGTTCTTACTCAAATAACAGTATATCAAAAAGGAAAAATTCCAAGGCGCGCAACTTGAAACCCTAACCTAATCAATAATGAAATTATAACAGATTGTAGAATAAGAATTGAAGTGAAGAATTAAAGAAGTCTAGGTCTCACAATCAAATAAAAGCCATTAGAACAATCTCACCGAAAGAGAAGGAGTTTAGTTACTCATAATAGATGAAAATCAAACTGAAATCTTCATGGATTGCATAGAGAAAAGAAGAAGAACAAGGTCTGAAAATTCCAGCCTTAGAAGTCGACGTTCTCCCTCTCCCAAAATCACGTTCTCTGTATTTTTTTGCTAAATTAAAAGCTAACTTAAAACTGAAAATAAAAATCCTATTTATACTAAATTGTTTTCCTAATGGAAAAAGGATTAAAATATCCTAAGATAAAAAGGAAAATACAAAAAGGAAATTCTTACTACAAAATAAGAGTCTAAATAGGATAACTAAAAATTCCGATTTTTCTCTAGACGTCCAAAATCAGAACAACGACGACATGATGTGAAATTTCCAAAAAGTCCTCGAAGTTCAATCGGATGCTCGACTTTTCCAAAATGCTCCAAAAGATATCCAATCAAGCTCCAAAAGATCCAAAGCTCGAGTCCATATCAAAAGTCACCTAAAGTGCAAAATAAAACCAAAATAAGTAGCATCCAATCCTAAAAAGCAATAAAATATAAAATAAACCTAAGCATAATTCGACACCCATCACTGGGATATGGAGAAAATTCCAGTGATACAAATTATACAATCCAGTCACAAAAAGGATTGTAATGTCAAGAGACGTTGAGTTTGTTGAAGATCGTGCATGGAATTTGGAGAATAGCAACCAACAGAAGTAGATCACAGTCTTAGAAGATTCAAAGAAGAATAATGATCGACTTGAAGAAGAAACTCAGGAGCCAGCATCATCACCACGTGAAGGCATCGATGAGGAGGAAAATTCCTCGAGTGAATCCCCCATGCAAAAGGCAAGGAGATTTAGTTATCTGTATAATACTACGGATGAAGTCAGTTTAGACGAAGAAGAATTATATGGGAACCATTGCCTCTTTGCTGGATATGATCCCATAACCTTTGAGGAAGCCTCAAAAGAAGCTAAATGGAGATATGCCATGGAGGAGGAAATTCGATCCATAAAGAAGAATAAGACTTGGGAGCTCATGTCACTTCCACCAGGTCATCAAGCCACAAAAACAAATGCACATGGAGAAATGGAGAAATACAAAGCAAGACTTGTTGTGAAAGGATACAAGCAAAAGTACGGGATAGACTACGAAGAAGTTTTTGCACCGGTGGCTCGAATTGAGACTGTGAGATTGCTCATTTCACTTGCCGCTCAAAAACAATGGAGAGGATGTGAAGTCAGTATTTTTGAATGGTAATCTTGAAGAAGAAGTTTATGTTGAACAACCGCCTGGATTTGTTGTTAAAGGAAAAGAAGACAAAGTGTATCGATTGAATAAGGTGCTCTACGGACTCAAACAAGCACCACGAGCATGGAATTCGAGAATTGATGGCTACTTTATTCGAAGTGGTTTTTCTAAGTGTCCATATGAGCATTCTTTATACTCCAAAAGTAACCCCAATGGAGATATTTTATTTGTATGCTTATATGTCAATGATTTGGTTTTCACAAACAATAGTCCATCCATGATTGGAGAATTCAAGCGCTCCATGGAGAATGAGTTTGAAATGACGGACTTGGGCCTTATGGCTTACTTTCTCGGCATCGAGGTGAAGCAAGAAGAAGACGGAATATTTATCTCTCAAGGCAAATATGCTAGAGAGATTTTGAAGAAATTTTCTATGGAGGATTGTTAGCCCATTGATACTCCAGTCAAATATGGTGTAGAGTCACAAAAGAAGGAGAAGGGAAGCCGGTGAATCCAACCCTTTACAAGAGTCTTGTGGGTTGTTTACGCTACTTAACTTGTACTCGTCCTGATATTCTATTCGGAGTCGGTTTGGTGAGCAGATACATGGAGACTCCAAAGACGTCTCATTTCAAGTTGGCAACAAGGATCCTAAAGTATATAAAAGGCACACTTGACTACGGGTTATTTTATGGCTCAAAAGAAAGTGTGGAACTTGTTGGATACAGTGACAACGATTGGGCCGTAAGCGTTGACGATCGCAAGAGCACAACTGGATTTGTGTTTTACCTCGGAGGAACTGCATTTACTTGGTCATCAAAGAAACAATCCATTGTTGCATTATCTACATGTGAGGCCGAGTATATCGCTGCATCATCATGTGTTTGTCACACTATATGGCTAAGAAGATTGTTGGAGGAGCTCAAAGTGAAACATGAAATGACAACTAAGATTTATGTCGACAACAAGTCAGCAATTGCACTTGTTAAAAATCTAGTTCATCATGAAAGTTCCAAACATATTGATACTCGATTTCATTTTATTCGAGATCATATCAAGGAGAAGAACGTGGAGCTCGTGCATGTAAAAACAAATGAACTTGGAAATTTCCGATCTACTACAATTGGGTTCACCTTAGAACCTTCACACGCTGCTTCCTTGGCAGTCTAGACCGGTTCACCTCTTGAACCTTCACACATGCTTCCTTTGCAGAATTCATTGGGCTCACTTTGAGACCTCCAACTCCTGCTTCACTCACAGGATTCACTGAACTCTTATTCTTGAGTTCTTCACTTGCTGCACCTTTGGCAGACTTCTTTGGACTGTCAACTTAGTCCTTCAACTTCTGCAACTCAGGAAGACTTCTCTTGAACTCTTCTCTCAATAGAGTTCTTCTTCAACTGGACAATCTTCTACTGGTCAGACTTCTTTTCTTCTTTCCCTACTTTTCACATACTGCTCACTTTTTGGCAGTATTTCACCGTCACTACAAGTAGTCATATTCTTGAAATACTTCAATTTTCTTCATTTTCTCAACTCATCATCACCCTTCGTGGATCCATCAACAAACCATGACTCAATACAATTTATTCAAATTTTACAACCCATAAACTTTAAACTCAACACAATACTCAAACTAAATGAACTCAACTTGACAAATCTTCATAAGACTCAACACTCAAACTCTTTCTAAAATAAACCCAACAACACTTTCTCTCAACACAAAACACTAAAAAACTCAACAAAGAAAACTTGATTTTTTTTCTTTCTTTTCTTTTTCATTTTTTCACAACTAATGTACCAAACTAAAGAACTTCAACAAAAAGAAACGACACAAATGATATGAACCCAAGATAAACCTCAGGCTCTGGTACCATGTTATAAAATACGGAAGTGGCTACATTTTCATAAACTCACAAAACATACTTATATTAATATAGAACTTTGGTACAAGAATTGGTGTCTTTTCTCATACAATACAATGCTCTTTATATAGAGATGATACAAGTGTAAATGTGAAAAATTATGCCACCTACCACTTAACCATATAAACTTAACTCACATGCATATTTCTAATTTTTCAAAAATCAAATCTAATTCTTTGACATTAATACTAACTCCGTACAAAGCATGTCCAATCTTACCAATTTATTTATGTTTTACTTTGTCAAATTAAGTTTAATTTCTAACAAAAACAACAAGAAATGGAAGAACGAATCGATTGAGTTTCACATTTTGCAGTATTAAGCAAAACAAAAGGCCTTATTGTTGGGCAAACAAGTTTGAAAGCTGGCGTCGGTGCAGAAGCAGAATAATCGACTAACAATAATTAATTATAAATATAATGCAAAAAAAGAATAACACGAAAATTTTATATGAAAATCTTTTCGGTGTGAAGAGTAAAACCACAAGAAAGAGGTTTAGCTTATGATCCTCTAATTGATTAAATGTTGTGGAAAAAAACCAACTGCAATTTACTTAAGTTTATATGACAACAAAAACTAAGAGAAAACTCAAAATAGAAGTAGATGGACATTGAGCAACTATATAAAGCTAAAACAATTGGCCCAAATAAAGAATTAACACCTCGAGAAATCACCTCAGTGGTCCAATGGTGAAAAACAAAGACACTAATGCCAGAAACCTCAATGTCCATTGTCAATAATATTGGCCTTAACTTTTCTTTTTCAAAAAATGTCTTATATGGATTTACATTAAATGAAAAAAAAAATTTAACCTACTCCGAATGTCTTATATGGACTGATTTTCGAAGTTTTCCAATAATCGGTGTTTATGTCAATAGACCATCATGTTCTGAGGATCACCTGTGAGTGACTCTTTTGTAGAGATGCCATGAATTTTATAGTTACATTGACAAATTGAGGCCACACAGAGATCATCTTTTTCTGCACCATGTATCATTTTCAGTTGTATGATTAAGAATCAAGTAAACGCTTAACGTAGGCATAGGGCCAACTGTTAGGTTTTTATTTTTTGCAAATGAATCCTAAACTCTTTGCCTAGTCACGATGTCGAAGGAATCTGTTTGGAGATCGTGTGCTCTTGCATAGCTTGATTCTTTCTCGAGACTACTCCTTTGACTATGAAGGTCAAGCTTCTGACAGAGACCGAAGTTCTTGAAGAACATTAGTATTATTATGAGGCTCATAGTTGTTCATTAACTTAACTCACAATACAAGTTTTTCCCAATTCTGTTTGCAATTACAAAAACTGATGTTTTTTGTGTACAAAAAGAATAATAACGATAAATATTGGCTTTCAAGAACAAAGAAATGGGTTCAAGAGGCTGCAGGATTCACCGTCATTATCCTTTGCTTTTCTTTCCTTCTTAGAACCCGCAAATTGAAGATCTGCACATTGTCAAGTTCTTAGCTTTTTTAACTAGAATGTAATAAGAACTATGATATTTGTGAAATAAAGTTTTGATTTTTCATACTTTTTGGGGCAAAATGGATGCTCGAAGCTCGGTACTGGTTGCTTCACTGCCCTCTCTTCCTCAATCTGCAATTTACAAAATATGCTTCAGAATTCAGTTTTTTGGTATTAAAACAAGTTAATCAATCGAACAAATGTCAATTGATTCGTTTGGATACCATTCTTGCAGCTTCACTCTCTTCTCTGTATCTCTTGTAGAGTTGTTCTTTCTCTTTTACCTGCATAAATCATAGTAAAGTTCATTGAAACCGAAAGGGAATGCAAAATATGCTCCTATATTGGTGCAATGCAATGTTGAGCTTACCTTTTGATCAAATTCTGCTCTTTCGATAGCTCGGTTCTCTACTTGAAGACTGAACTGCTGAACTTGGGTTAAGGGTTGTCTTACTTTCTCGGGTAGTGGAATCGGATCTCTGCATAAAACAACAATAAATAGAAGAATGAGTTGCTTGAGTTTCACATTTCCAAGACAAGCTAAGGCTTTCTTTATTGTCCTTACTCTTTGAGAATTGGCTGTGCTTTAAACTTCCTCTTTTCAGCCTCTTCTCTTTCGATCCGCTGCCTTTCTTCCATCTCTCTTCTCATTTCCTCTTCGTGCCTTTTGAAGACTTTCCAGCGGGAAAGGTTCGGGTTTAGTGATAGGTTTGGGTTCTGGCTTTGGAGGAACCTGCAGAAAAAACACAAGTTCATCCTCTTATTATCTTCAGCATCTTAAAATTCTTCCATTTTGTCACTATAGAGCATATAGAGATATGTGTTTGTAAATTTACCACTGGATAATCCATGGTGTAAGGATAGGGGTTAGCCCTCGGAACCCTGGCCCGTTCTTCCTCGATCTGTTTCTGTACCAAATCCATCAGCAATTTCCTCTCTTTTTCAGCTCCTCTTTCCTGTAATAATATAGCAGCAAATATAAGCATAACATGAATATTTTTAATTTATGGACCGAGAAATGAATAAATGTACCTCTGTGTGGAGATGAAATGGATTTGGTTTTGTCTTTTTGGGCAGTGGATTGTCATGGCAAGGTTCCGTTGTCATGGCAAGGTTCCGAGTTCAATGAAAGCTGAAAAAGTTTACAGACATGATAAGAGATTATATTATGTCTCCTAAAACTTCACCATTAGTATATGTGAAAGTTACCTTGTCAAAAATATCAGCAACTATAGCTGGAGGAGGAATCCTTTCATCTATGGCAAAGTGAAACTCTTTCGGTTTAGTGACTTGTTTCTTTGGATTGCAGGATACTCCCAAATCGCCTTTGCTTTCAAAGATCTAAACACAATGTGGTTTTGCAGTTGTTAATGAACACTAATATGTGAAAATGGAGAAATTTAGGGAGTGACTTGAAATGGGAATTGTACCTTTTTATTCAAAGGCCTCGCCTTGAACTTTGGTATCTTTTCGAGTGCCTCCTTCTCGAGTTCTATAGAGCTTTTCACCTTTGGTGGACGAGCCCTCAAAGTAGTACGAAGAAGAGGAGGTTTTGGGTCTGTGAGATGATGAGGCTTCCAATCATGCTTCTGTCACGAAGTTTGCTCGAGTTAGTGAAAACCAAACACAAATTTTGATTAGACTAGAAACAAACTGAAATGGAAGTAATGATGTTCTTCAACCTGATGTGATACTTGTTGAGGTCACTGAAGCAATATCTTCTTTCTGATTGGCCCTTGCAGCTGTCTCAAAATGAAATTCCTGCAGAAATCGGGTCATATAAGTCTAGCTGTTCTAAAAAATCAAACTCATTTTGATTTTTATTCGAGTCATTCTTTCAAGTGTACCTGAAATTCAGGCAGTTGAGGTGTGCTTCTCAGGATTGCACTCAAAAATCTGAATAATAAGCATAAATGATAAATTCCATGTCAAAACAGAAAACGGGCACTATAGTGTTTCCAAAATAGGCGATACAGTTATTTGATGTGACATGAATAAAGTGTTACCTTTTTGTTTAATGGTCTTGCTTTGAACTTGGGAATCTTAGCCATCATCTCTTCTTCAAGTTCAGCAGTGCTCTTTATTTTCACAGATCGAACTCGCTGAGAAGTTTCAAAATTCAGGTTCCTTAGGTCTTTGTCAATGAAAGTGGAGCTTTCCCCTGATTGAAACAAGCAGCATAATCCTGAATTAAATTTGTGAAAATAAGGAAACAATAGGATAGATGAGAATTAGGGGTAGTCTGAGAGGTCACGTGTAAGATAGAATTGTTTTTAGTGCTTTGTAGTGATAGGTCTCTGGTACTTGATTGAAATTTTTTCATCATCTCCGCCATTGACACGAATGGCTTGCGTTCTGTTTCCCGAACATAAACCTTAACAGAATATAAAAACGTTTTCAATGTATCAGCTCCAAGCCTAGCACAAACAAGCACATAATTTAGTAATAGAAAAACAACTCAAACCTTTCTCTCTTCTTTTCTTGTTTTAGCCTGAGATTGGTTGGTATTACTATTGCAGACACCGAGTTTGGACTTGTGATGCAACGATTGTGGGGGTTTAAGACTAAGAATCTGCAATTTTGACAAAAATGGCCAACCCAGTCAGCAAACAAAACTTGAAATAGAGGTTTACAGTTTAAATACCATCTAAAAATAGAAAATAACCTGTCTAGCTGCTCCTCCTTCAAGCTTTTGCTTCTTGACAGCCTGGTTATCTTGAGCAAAATTGGATTTTCCAACTACATTCTGCCCATTTGTTGGTCTGTTAAAAAGTTACAGTCTCTCATTAGTATAATATGCCACATGAATTTTCAACAGGAGAGCATAACAACAGGTGTGTCAAGTATGAGAACCTTTTGTCAGTTTCTGGTTTGGAGCCTTTAACCTGTGAGGGTTGTGATTGGTTCTTTGGTTTCAGAGTCGATGGATTCCTAACCATACTCGCTATGCGTTTAGCTGATTGGTGCTTCTTGGAATAGGTCAATCGGTGTCCTTTTGAGATGTCACAGATAACTTTGGAGTGCAACAAGGATCAATTTCCTTTTGTATCAACAGGCTCAATTTCAAGAGAAACAGGGCTAATACAGAAAAGGGATTATATCAGGGGAAAATGCAGCCACAAACTGAACATTATTCTAACTTTGTACTCTTATGATTCAAAAAAGCTGCTAATTTGTGAGAAGTTGATCAAGAAACTGAGACACAAACCTTTTGGTTTCTTCGGTGCAAGAAGTACCTTCCCTTCTTCTCCACGGGAATTACTGGCAATGTTTCCATTCTTTTCCTTTTGTAGCCGATCGTCTTCTCTAGTTTCAGAAGATGGCACGACTTCTGATTCAGAATTGATATTGGAGGAATTATTGGAAGCTTTAGAATCTGATGATTCTGATACCTGAATCAAGTATTTAAGAAGAGTGCTGTTTTAGAATCAATTACTCGGTCAATTTATACACTCAAAATATAGACTGACAACCAGAACAGAAGCATGATCACCTTCTGAGATTGTTCTGCAGCTTCACTGAAATCACACAAGGCCTCAACCTTGAGTGATCTACCAGTCTTAATTTTAGGCATGAAGGCTGCATAAACAAGAGGGAAATAAGATCATACTTGAATCAACATTAAAGCTAGAAATTCAGCCTTAACAAGCCATCATAGGTTCACAATCATGGCATAAACGTCATTAATGTCATCCAAAAAAGGCTGAATGTTTCTGGTTTCATCTGATAATATGAAATCGAAACCTAAACTTTCCACAGTTGTTCATACCCTTTCTCATCAAGATTGAAAATATTTCATTGAATTTCTTCTACAAGTGCTCAGCATAATTGTTCCATTCAGCATCAGAATGAGCAATGAAGGCATATCAAACACACACGATCACAATTAAGTAATACAAAAACTCATTCTTCAATAGAAGATAATTCAGACTAATTATCTAAGGAAAAATTACACAGAAACCCTAAATCTCAACAAAGCTATCACAAAAACGGGGTCGAACTAGCATAAATATGAGATTGAGAAGGAGTAACAATTAACAGAGAAAAACCAGGAAATATAAAGCACATAACAAAAAACTAATTAAGCCTAAACTAGTACTTTCAAAAGGAAGATGATGTGATCTAATTTTGGACTACGCAGAAACCCTAAATCTCAGAATTAAAATGAAATTCGGCGTCCAAACTGGAACTGATGAGTAGAAGCAGATTAAACTTACGAGAAGGAGCATAGCTAAGACCCAATTCGAGCCAGAGATCGGCTTTTCGCATATCCTCCTCTGATTCTTCAACTGTGAAATCGTAGAATCTCGGGGCAGAGAATTCGTACTTCTCATCTATCATTGTCATCACGGTAATGTCGCCGCCGTCCTCCGCCGCCGCCATAAAAATCCGGTGATAATCAGTAAAAATTGTACGGTTGAAATTTGGGACCTTATTGATTCTTCGGTAAAGGGATTAAGAGAGATGGAATGAAGGTGAAGAAGATGGATCTCTAACGGTCATATTTTTTGAATTTGGGCCCACACCAACTAACGGCCATACCATTTCTTTACAGGTTAGGCTCAACGGTTATATTTTGGGTTCGGGGACGCGTATTAAACTGCGTCGTTTTATCATTTATCAGGAAAGGAAATATATTCGCAAAATAGAATCTAAGATAAAGTTTCTTTCTATTACATTCAACCATAAGAGAAACTTTTTTCTTTTTATTTTTTAAATATAATTCTTACAATTTTATTTAGTTATTTTTTATAAATTTATAAATAGGAAAAAGATAGTGAAAAAAATATTACAATGATAGATTAATTATCATTTAAATACTTCAGTTTTATTGTAAATTTTAAGCTTACAATATATGAGTGGCTTCACAATGCGAGGTTATGGATTCAATCCTCACTATCAATAAATTTTGTAAAAGTAATATTGGATCGTTCCTATAAAATAATCTTATCTTGAAAACCTTTTGTTAATAAATTGTGAAGTGTGAGTTTCTTTGCATCTTATACGTTCTCAATACCTTATTCCTCTCAAATTGAAAGGTTAAGCATCCTAAACGAATAACCTAATAGAAAATAGTTCTTACCCATGCAAATTTTGAAAACTATTACGGAGAATTTAAAAAATAACCGTATTTCTAGAGGTAAATTATAGGTGGTTCATACATGCATTTTGACCACAAATTGCTCAAAAACTTCTATTGCAAACGCCCATTATGCCAAAAGAAAACAGAAAAT
>CAOJBJ011780449.1:0-11379 GCA_948291685.1 Euphorbia celastroides | reverse complement strand
TCCGTCGACAAGAAGACGAAGATCTGCGCCGTCGACGGCGGGATTGCGATGAACAATCCTACCGCTGCCGCGATTACTCACGTTTTGAATAACAAGCAAGAGTTTCCTCTCTGTAACGGAGTTGAGGATCTGCTGGTTGTTTCTCTCGGTGGAGGCGGGGAGTCGGAAAATTTGAATCCGTCACCGGCGCAATTCGCCTTGATCGCCGGAGAAGGAGCTTCCGATACGGTAAGATTGAACTACATCTCAATTCTCTTTTACACTTTTATCCTACTTTTGAACAAATTTTCTGAAACGAATTTTTTTTTCTTAACAGAATCACAATACATAGTAATAAATCTCAAGTAGACTTCTAATAGCAACTAATTTGACCTTAATATTGATCAAATGAGATTTTAATGTTGTTTAATTACTGTAATATATTCGGATTGAAGGCTGCGAATCTGAAATTTACAGATTTTTAGTTAAAATCTACCAATTTCAACAACACTGTGATTGACTAATGGGAATTATAATATGAGCAATGGATGTTGTTTGTTTATGGTAGGTAAAGCTAATTTTCTTGTTAATTCATCAGGTTGATCAAGCTGTATCAATGGCGTTTGGTCAATGTCGGGAAAGCAATTATGTGCGCATTCAGGTAAAATCAAATTCTCTCTTTCCCCTTTCGTCTCTTTCTTTCACTTTGTTGATTTCCTTTCATTCTCTTTTCAATTTAAACTCATGATTTCAACAACTAAACTTAATTGCAGGCAAATGGGGCCATACCAAACGAAAAACAAATCAAAGAAACAGTAGTAGCCATAGCAGAGAAAATGTTGAACGAGAAGAACATTGAATCTGTACTGTTTAAGGGGAAGAAACTAGGAGAAAGAACAAATCTAGAGAAAGTAGAGGCGTTTAGTGGAGAACTAATCAAAGAACAAGAGAGGAGAAAAACTAGCGTTTTGCCAATTGTAGCATTGAAACAAACTTCATCTCCATCTCCAAGAACTTCTTCTGCTACCACTCTTTCTTCTGTGTCTTCTTGTTGATTCAAATTTGGGGAAGATGAAGAGTGGGCAGATTTTGGGTTTGATTGTCTTCTCGTGATGATGAGTTTCTCTCTGAGGCATCCGAGATAGGGCTGAATTTGTTGATGTTACTGACCATTTTTCTTACTGGGTCAATTTCTCCTTCTATATATGTATATCAAGTTGTATGGTTTTACCTATAAGTATTGTAATTTAGTTGGCATGTGTATGTGTAGATATATGAAATTCATTTTATTAATGTAAAATTTGATTTAATCGTGTTTTTATTTCCGAACAATCCTAATACATCTATGATTTTTTAGTTACGGATGTTTTTACTTAATTCAGAAACGAAGTTGTCATGCATGTCTATTGAAGGTTTTAAGTTATTGAAACTTTGTTCTAATTAAAAGCTACGGAACTTGTTAATTTTAGTGAACTGAAGCTTGGCGTTTCAATTTGATCACTTTTTCGGGAATATTCTGAATTAATCTTTTTTCTTTATAATTCAAGGTACAAATGATTTGATTCAATTAATAGTGAAAGTCTCCAAGTAATCATAATATATGACGAAAAGAAAAAGAAGCTAATAGAATAATTTTATAAGATTCAAGTTTCATTCCTAATGAAGCTTTCCTAATATTTTGAATAATTGTTTTTATTTTTGGAGAATTGAATTATGTTAATATTCTCGAGTATTTCATTCTTTTCAGATATTTAACAAATTTTTTAAAATATTAAGTTTCGAACTCAAAAGCTGCCACCTCTACGTTAAAAGATGTTCATTGCTTTTTACATTTGGGCACCGAGTAAGCTTGTTCTTTCACAAGCATTTTGTTCATGTCCATTTAGATTCTTGTTGACTTCAAAAACTGTAGGATCTTCTGAGTTGAGTCATCTCATCTCAACATAATGAATAAAAAATGTCTAGCAAATAATAACGGAAAAAAAAAAAGAAAGAAAACAGATTAGGTAAGTCTTATGCATAATTGAAGGTGGTATTTGATTTATGAAATATTTATTTTGTGAAATATGAAAAAATGGATAGAAAAAGAGTAAACTACACTGAAGCATTTGTTTAAATTTCATCATCAAATACTCTTCAAAAAAAAATTTCATCATCAAATGAGATAGTCACTCGGAGTACTATGCATCTCACAAAATAATTATTCCACTAGAAGATAGATGATAAACAAATGTTTCACAATATATAGTATATCCGTCTTCTATAGCAATTCTACAAACCAACCGAGCCTGAAGAATTAAAATGGCGAAGTATAGAAGACTCAACGCGGGAAGCGTGATAATGACAAGTGAAATTCGAGAGGAGAAGCTGAGAAATGCACAAGCCACAACAGCATTGCAACAATGTCTAGATAACACAATCGATTTTGTTCCCAAATTTAGATATCATGTTGGTGAAAACCCGGGTAATTAAGAAGAAATTTAGAATGTCCCAAACCTGGAAAAGTAGTAGCCTTTCCCTTTGCTTTCACTAGAAAAAGAGACCTAACTTGAGTCTCATCTCAAATAACAACAAACTCAGAATGATTATTTCTTAACGTTTATCAGCTTTATCAGATTCAGAACACACAAAAATAATGAAGACACAAATGTGTTATCGTTAAAGTCGAGCAAGCAGAGGAAAAAAATGACTCTTTTTCGGGTGTTTGTTACAGTTTCCATCTGCAAATGAAAATCTACTCAATGCTTCGAGTCTTCTTCTTCACAGAACTTGGAGTACTCATCTGAGTTTTTCAAGTTGTTTAGCTCACCGGCATCGTCAACTTTAACCTTTATTATCCATCCCTTGTCATAAGGGCTTGAGTTTACCTGCAACATGACAAACACAGCATAACTAAACCACAAGCCGATAACATATGAAAGCGATAAACTTCACCAAGAACATAACTATTACTGATAACGATGTTGTGCTGATGAAGATGTTCGGTTTATTGCGAATGCACTATTTTCATAGTCGACTAAAATTCATTGGTCCCATATGGTAGTCATGAAAAAATGAAAAACAAGCCATGAATGTTCATTTACCCCCATGACGTTAAAAAATTACACAAAACCCCTAGAACTTGCAAAACGTGCACCAGTTCGCCCTCAATGACGTGTCAAATTCTGGTTGGTTTGACTTTTCAAAAACGTATTTTTTTCTGATTTGTCTCTCCCCACCCAGATGTCGACACATGGCATTGAGAGAGCAAACTAGTGTGCTTTTTGCAAATTCAAGGGCCTATGTGAAACCGTTGTAATTTAAGGGGATGAATTGACATTTAGGGCCAACTATAGGTGAGTTTCGATGCATTAAGCCTAGAAGAAACATGAACATAAATACCGAAATCGATGGAGGAGGGTAAACAAAGACGGGTGTACCAAACAAATACAGAAAGAAAATATGTCACATTAAGTTTAGAAAACAGAGTTCAAATACTGTTTCGGCAAAAAATAAAAACAACAAAGGTGCCAAAATCTTCAAAGAAAGTCAGTCAATCAATGCAACTTAACCAGCAGCTTAATAAGTTCAACTAATGCTGGAAAAATGAAATCGGGTTGCGAAAGAGTAATTACTAACCAAACCGGGCGAGTTGTTGAGTTCTTCATTGACTTCGAGAATTGTTCCCGAAACAGGGGAATTGATATCACTAGTTGCCTTAACACTTTCAACCGCTCCAAAACTGTTGCCTTGCTCTGCAGAAGCGCCCACCTCGGGTAATTCTACATATACGACATCTCCTAAATGATCTTGAGCATGATCGGTTATACCGACTGTAGCAGCATTGCCTTCGATTTTCACCCATTCGTGGGTTTCGGCGTATTTTAGATCCTTTATAACTGCACAAGAGAATAGCTGAATTGTCATTATCCAAAGGGAAAAACTTGTAATGTTCCGAAACAAATGGAAACAGAACATATCTGCTTGTACTTTAAGTTCAGCAATTTGACTCACACAAAAATCGTCTAATTGTACTTGTATTTTCAAACCATCCATCATCGTTACATTTTGGTGGGAAATCGAAGCATAGAAGCCTCATAAACCAACAGAATTTACGGCTTTTAAATAACCCCTCGTGCCAAGTGCAACGATAAGATAACTAATTAAGCATTGCAGTGGAATATAAGGGACAGTCCGGTAAACAAAACATGCAGCATTCACACCTTGGCCTACCCCAAAAATAAGCTATACAGAATCACACCAGGATACTTATGTCGATTCACCTCTTGAGGACACCATCAATTGAGCAGAAATTTGAAACAATGTGCATCATGTTCCCGAGCATGCCACAAACTATCAAACAAAAACTAAAATTTCCGAAATGTAAAGTCGTTTCAAGTCAATTTATTGTTGGGCCACGTAGCATAGAAACGAGCGATAACAGGGGAATAAAAACCGTCACTGAATTCAGGCACATCAAGCCCAATATATGCCTCTAGCCCATATGGTGAAACCACATACAGGCGATCACAGATGTGGCACTAATAACCACCAGCATACCCGGGTCTTGAATAACTGTCCTAAATTCCCAGGCCACATCAGCATGGCGGCCATGCCACCTCAGCAAGTTCTCCTATTAATAGGGTCACTATAAGGGGAAATTACACAGAGAGCTCGCTGTTTGCACCCTCCTCTCAACCAACCGTTGACAACTGATGAAGTAAATAATTAATAAACTGGTAATTAATTATCAACGGTTGGATGAGAGCAGGGGGCAAAAACCCGGCTCTCTGCATAAAATCCCCACTATAAGGCGACTATTCACACCATCACTCTCTACATTTTCTCACCGGAACACCTCATTATCCTTTTGACTTGAGCATCAGAGAGGTTATGCTGGCATCCTCGTAAGGTCCATTAATTGTTCTCTACCTCGCAGGATTAATGTATAAGAATCACCAAGGCTACAACATCAAACACCGAATGGAATTACACACATGACTTCAGGTTTTCTGAATTAAAACCAGGAAAAACTAGTGTGGAGTTTTCGAGCTGCCGAGTTACAAGGTATTGAAACAAATATAATACCTACTTTAACTACCAAAAACAAATTCAAGCAATAAACACTAAATCATAGGGAAACAAACTTTATTTCCAAATAATGCTTAAATAAACTCCAGATCAACAATGATCCATTTGAACAAAAACAAACAGTAGCATCACTTGAAAAGTGAGAGCAATGCACAGATCAAACAAAAATCCAAATTCGAATCACCGACAAAAACTAACACCCAAAACAAACAAATCCCAAATGCACAAATCGAACATTTTAGGGATCTAACAATCAAATTCAAAAACAGAAAAGAGAGAAAAAAGAAAGACAGGTTTTACCAGAAGAAAAACCTCTGTGGAAAGCAGAGATCCGGAGGTAAGAGGCAGCCCTTGAAGCCCACAACAACCGAGCCGCCATTGAGAGTGAAATCCGATGAAACCCTTTTGAGCTGCTGCCGCTTCAAATAAAGGTTCAAATACTGCATTCTCAGAGTGGAAAAATTATTGGTTTTTATAGTGGAATCTGATCAAAGTAGGTGAATGTTTCGTGGGTTTATTAAAAAAAAGAAAAAAACAATTTGTGCATAAAAATCCAAATGAAAAAGGAAAGCAAAATGGGAAAATGGGTAGTGGGTCGACGTGTCAACTAACGCAATTACCAAAAGTTGGTGAAAGCCTGATTCTTGCTGGTGACTACCGCCAACGAGGAAAAATAATACTCCTCGATTTTTTTTAAATTAATTTTTGAATTGTCTGTTTTAATATATAAAACATGATGTACAATTATTAATTAAAGCAGTTATGTTAGGAGTACAATTCAAAAAACTAAGTAGAAAGTATATAAAAAATTGAGGATGATATATATAAGAGTAAATAATTAACATTTTGAATTAGAGGGAATACAAGGTTTCACTATTTTACTTTGAGAAAATAGTTTATGAAAGAAAATCAATGGTTTCAAAGTTTTTGCAAAATGAGAACTTTCATCTTTAAAAAGTAGCTATATGTTAATCATTTCAAACAATTCAATGTTTTAAATGTTCAAATAATTAAATCTTGTAGTTTAAAAATTGTACGTTCAAGTATTGTACGTCAGAGATTTTTTATTCAGTTAGCATTGATGCGTTGTTTGCTAGTTCAGTGTACATGTAGAGTTGATATTTCCATTACGCCCCCAAAACTAAACTAAATTTAGTCACACCTAAAGCAAAACCTTAGTTCATATATATCAATATTACTCTACATATACTAAGACTTACTTTATTTACAACTTGTGCTACAGCTTCAACTCGCTGAGTCACTGTTTAGGGTCCTCCTCCATGTTCATGAAACATTTTACACCATCAACAATTCCCTTTTCATCATCGACTTTATATCGAATTCCCCCAACAAGCCTCGTTGGTTTCCCAAAACAATCGTGATTAATCCATCGCTCGCCTGTTGTATCCTCTTCGTCTTCACCCACATTTCTCTCATGAGCCTCTACAATGTCTTCGTCTACTAAATAGATGTTGGACCCCACCATCCACATGCCATTCTCGAACTCCGAAGGGTGCTTAAATGTCTGTAGAACAAGTAATTAACGAGAAGCAATATGACTAAAGATAGAAGAACAGGCTAATGAAAATCAACCGAAAAAATGTATATGATGTTTGATCAACCTCGAAAATGGTTAGATGGGTTGTTCAAAGATTGGAAATGCAATCCGAAGGGTTCTAACGGTACTTCATTCTTCAAAAGTCCAAGTTCAAATGACATATACTATTAAAACTAATAGGTGCGTTTTTACAAATATATCAATGTAAACATATTGCCTATAGCTGTCAATAAATGTTGAAAGTTAAATAAATAAGCAGATTGTGCGTAAAATTTGTGTTGTGTTGTGTTGCATTGCAGCTTGGATCACAATACAAACTAGAGCAACTAAGAGATCATTGAAATGAATACCGATGTGTTCAATGCATACAAAATGATTGAAAAAACATCCGAAGCATATCGTATTGTAGCTGCCTGAATTAAGGGATCACTAACCTTAATGCATTCCTTGTTATCTGGGATTGACTTTGCCTGTAAAACAGAAAGTCGAAATGAATAGAAATAAAACAGCTCAAACCACACATTCTTGGTAATTCATGAATTAGGATAAGGGATTCGATGAAGTTAACAATTTACTGGATAATAAAATATGATTTTGATTTCCATGTAATGAAGGCTATGCTGGATCAACTCTCAAGAATTCCAAGGCATGAAAAGTTCCTTTACTCCTCAAATTCTCCAGAACTTCCAATGCAATAATATATAGTTAATCGCAATTCAACAGGAAGCACTCTTTTCTGGGTTTAATTGAATCCAAATTGCACATCAGAAAACCAAAAAATATAGCCTGATTTCAAGTTTCCAAAACGCAGAAAACCAGTAACAAAAACGAACATGACAATTTCAAACAATGCAGCTACCGATACAATAACCACATTTTATCCAGCACTTGCATTCTGATAATCTGATCTTACATCGCCAGAAACTCCGAAACTAACTTTCGGAAACCTAAATTCAAATCAATTTCAGCGTGAAACTAGACAGTACAGAGCTTAAATTTTACATCAAGAACGAAAAAACCACCAAGTCCAGCGGAAAATCGAAGCAAAGCAGCTCAACCAGTAAGAAACGAAGCTGAAAAGAATACTAGCCCGATTTTCCAGATCTTCCTTGACTTCGCGTGCGTCGACTCTTCCAAGACATTGATGGTTCAAAGCTGTTGAAGAATTCGAAAATCAGAAAACCAGAAATCAACCATTGCACCGCGGAAACAAAAACTTGAATAATAGAATAGAAAAGAGAGTAAGAAGATTTACGAGTGTAAAATCCTCGGTGGAAAGCAGAGATCCTGAGGCGAAAAGCAGCCCTTGAAGCCCAGAGCAAACGAGTCGCCATTGAGACTGAAATCAAAAATCCTTTCGAGCTTCCCTTCCCAACGGAATAAATGTTCATATAATACAACGCACGGGTTGAAAAAAAAAAATAATTGACATCAATATACAATAATTACAAATTATTTATATAAATTATCTAATGAAAAACTTATTTATATAAATAACATTTTAATTTTTTTTACAAAATTAACAACATATAAATACTTTTTTCCTTTCCCTTCTCATTGTATCATCTTTTTTTTTCTCAATAGACAAATCTTTTTCTTCCTCTTCTTTCCTGTCATCGTTCTGTTTTTTCTCAACAGGCAAATCTTTTCTCACTCGATTTCGACGCTTAACCACCGCTTCTTCTTTCTCTTCTTCTTCCCATCTCTTTCCCGACGAGATTTCGGTTTCAATTTTGGTTTTCATTCGGTTGTTCTTCATCTCCGATTCTCCTTTCCGACGAGATTTCGGCACCGTAAGCATCGCCTCTTCTTCTTCTTTTTCTTCTTATGTTTCAATTCCGATTTGTTAATCGTGTTCGACTTTCATTTTTTTGCTTGATTTTCTATTTGTTGTTGTTTTTGAGATCCAATGATGGTGAATATAATGCAATTGTGATGAAGATTATGATGTTTGAAGGATGCATACAAGGTGTTCGATAAAATGCTTCTATGATGCGAATGACATGTATAATATATGTAATGACGATGTATTGATTGTTTAATATGTGTACGGATTCTTCTTCTTCTTTCTCAAATCTCAATTGAATTTGCAAGTATGTAAGAGATATGTAATGTATATGTATATCATATGTAATAGATTTTGTAAAGTTTATGTAATAATTATGTAAACCAGTTCGGAATTTTTATGTAAAGCATATGTATTGACAGTGTAAATCATATGTAATGAATATGTAAATCTATTTATATTATCAAAATAGTTTAAAAATATTGTTCAGTTTATAATAACAAAAACAGTTCGGAATTATTGGTTATATTATGAATATGTAATGGATATGTAAAGCGTATGTAAATGAATGCGTAATAAGATGTTTTTATATTTGTTTAACTAGTTTGGAATAATATGTAAATTAAATGTAAAGCATTTGTATATGCAATATAAAGAATGTGTAAAGCAGATGAAAAATATATGTGTGGACATGTCATTTTTGTAAATATGAAGCTTGAGTGGATACTTGGTGATAATAGTTTTGCTGTTTTTGTTATTCATGTAATAAGTTAAAGTTAATTGTCACTCTCTTAAATAAAAAGTTCAATTTTGTATATTTTTGTAAGTTACCAGAAAAAGGAAAAATTCTCCTATCTTACTCAGTAATTTGTCTCATTGTATCATTTATCTGTTGATTGACACGTGGCGGATGTTTGTGACGAAATCAGAAAATGGTGAAGAAAAATAAAAAAAATAGGTGGCTTAAACAATATAATCTACCAGTTCGTTTGTGCGGTATGTTTTCTCAATTCCTGATTACTTTTCAAAAGTGATTATGCCTAGACGGCTAGATCTACCAGTTCGGTTGTGCGATGCGTGTTAGGTCGCATTCCATTAATAATGGTTATTTAGATAGTGATTTTATTTTGAATTTATTCCAATTGCATGAATAAATTTTGTTTTGATACTGATGTCAATCGGATTTCATGAAGATCGACTAGTTATTAGCTTTGGTTGGGTTCTTTAGACGCTTGGTGGTTCCTTTTTTACCGGTTTTAGATCGGCGGCTCCTGTAGTTTATCGAACTCACCGGCATGGGTCGACTGCTATAGTTCTTTAGGGCAATGGTCTTATGGGGATTCGCTCTCACAGCTCGTCCGATTCGGTATGGTTTTCATCCTTAGTTGGACTTCTCATGGGATTGTGTAGTCGAATTATAATGATCTTTCATCATGATTATCGCGATTGTCATTAGAATTGCTAGATCATTGGAATCACACTGCGTTGTGATTGAGATTTGTTGTCCATTTTATTACACTTGTTTGCAGCTTCTTTTACATCCTAGGAATGTACCCTTATTTTTTCTTGTTTTGTTTTTTTCTCTTTTTAATAAATGGAGCCGGTTTTTACCGCAGTTAACCTTTAATTAAAAAAAAGTTGTGTAAAGGTGGAAATGGAAATGATTGAAAAATGTGTAGGTGAATATTGGGCATTGTTTGCATATTACTATAACAAATATTTCATCGACTGACAGCTGGTTAGGCATTGTTTAATAGGAACTTTTTCACTCATAAATTATTTAAATGCCCATTTTTAGTACTAATTTTTATTATATTCGAAGTTAAACATTGTACATTAATATATCCTAGCCATGGAAGTTTAGTGCCTAATTTTAACCCAGTATGGTAGAGTCTAATCCACAAAGGAACATGAGTTGAAAAATAAATTGAGTTTTATCCCACTTAGATTCAAAAGGCGAAATCAAGGAAATAACCTCTAAATGATTGGATGTTACAATGAATTCACGTTTAAATAAAATTAATGTTAAATTAGGGTTGTAAATGAGTCAAGTTACTCATCAAATGCTCAATGCTTGGTCATTTACATCCCTATGAACCCTGTCGGCATTGGCTCATTTACATGAGCAGATTTAGATACAAACACCCACTTCAAGCCCAAAATGTGCACATCGATAAGTAAAGTTGACAAATGCATCATATAACCAGCCCAATTTTTCATAAACAAAACTCAAATATAGCTAAAAATTCTTGTTTCTAGTTGGGTAAACCTCTACTTACATAAAACCAATTGGCACCATATTTTGCCACTTCTGGATCCTTAATGTTCTCAAAAACCTTTATTCCGAGTACAATCCCGTGCTTATCGACCACATATCGGATTCCCCCAGCAAGCCTCCTCTTATCAGTGTTTTTTACATCCTCACCGCCATCGACCACATATATATTTGAGCCCGTTAACCACTTTCCATCTTCATGGAACTTAAAGGTCTGTGAAATAAAGAACGCAACATTTGCTTAACTAAAATAACAAAAGGACATTTTGAAGAACAGCACCATTAATAAGAAAAATGACTGCACATGTGATTCGAATCAGTGAATGTATGGCCTTAGTTAGTTAAACTATGCCTTGTTAACCTCAAAACAGACTATAGAAGGACGATAGATCTGCTATAGTCAACATATGAAATTTCTCCATTGAAAAATTAGCCATAGGACTTGTAAAAAATTGTTACTAACCAGAACGTTACAGCAATGATACAAAAAACTGTCTGTAAAAAAAAGAATGCAACATTGCATAACTAGTGCTTGAACAATAGATAATACACTTTACTCCAGCTCGAATTTTACTCAAATATAAAATTTTTGAAAGTAATAAGTTTAGTCTTAACCACAAAAACAACCAATTAATCAGTGCAAAACTGATTAAATTATTCAATACATATCATAATTATATAATAACTATAGTTTGCCTATAAATTGAAGTA
>CAOJBJ011779676.1:0-12736 GCA_948291685.1 Euphorbia celastroides | reverse complement strand
TCCATAAATTACTGGCTGCAGTTAACAACAAATTGGTTCAATTTATGCGAAACTTTCTATGGATGGGTAGAGCCGATGTCAAAGGGGTCTGTAAGGTGGGTTGGGAAACCGTGACTTTGCCTAGACACTTAGGGGGTCTATCCATTAGGGACCTTTGTTTGGTGAATTGTAGCCTTTTATTAAAGTGGTTGTAGAAATTGCGTTTGAATGGAGCTGATTCTTTATGGCATGATATTTGTGTTTATCGGTATGACTTTAGGCGCCTTTCCCCAATGGATGTGTTGGAAAATAGGAGATTAACTTCTGTGTGGAGAGGAGTTTTTTCTGGTTGTGTGAAACATGTTCCTTGGTGGTCAACTTTTGAATCAAACATCCGCATCCAAATTCACTCGGGATCTCAATCTTCATTTAGGCGCCCTTCTAATCATTCATTGTCATTCCTTTTTCCAGATTTATATGCTTTATGTAATAGGAAGCATTGCTCGGTTGTTCAAGGATGCGAGTTCATTTTTGGAGAGTCGATCTTTTCCAGACCTACGTCTCTCTAGTTAGGAACGTTGTATTGAACTCCGTAATTGGATTTCAATCTGCTGTCCAGCTCTGTTTGCAGATGATGAACTGAACTCTGATGTGGGTAACCCTCGGCATTTTTTCTTTAACTCGGATCCTGATCGGTCGGTATGGTGCTTGGACCCATCGAATGATTCTACAGCTTCTTCTTTTATCTGTGGTGTCAACTCTCTTTGTTCTTCACCAGCCACTAATTTTCAACTGATTTGGGACTCTTGCCTTGTCCCCGAAAGTCCAATTTAATGGGTGGTTGTTATTACATAATCGTCTTCCCACTAGATCCTTGTTGTTAACCCGTCACTACCAGAATGCGATGGATGGGATTTGTCCATTCTGTTCGGAGATTGAATCCGTTCAGCATGCTATATTTTTCTGCTCGGGAAGCCTTCAAGTATGGAGAGACGCTTTCAATCTTTTGGGAATTCAAGTGGTGATGCCTTCGTCGGGTTATGGCTTCCTTTTGTTGTGGCAAAGCTTTTTCGATTCGGGAGTCTTTCGAGAGTTTGGAACTTTTCTTTGGTTTTTCATTGCTTGGGCTCTCTGGAAACGGCGGAACAAGTTCGTCTTTGAAGGCGTTATCGAACAGGGAGACATTCTTTACGAATGTATTTTTTTTATGTTGGTTTGTATTTAAATGTATAAAGCGTCAGCTCGGGTTTGTTGCTACAGATATATTTGTAAATCCTAAGCTGCTACTCTCTTGTACTTGATCAACTTATGTTCTCTTCTTGAGAATGTGAGTTTTATGAATAAAAGAGAGCGGGTTTTTTTGTAGGCAAGCGGGGAAATTAACCTAGTTGGAAACCCCGCCCCGAACATTTTTCCCACTCGGACTTTTTCTCTTGGAGAGATACGCTGTCTCTCCGAGGGCTTTTCAAAAAAGAATCTCACAAGCAGACACCAGACCTACACTAAGATTCTCCTTCACCCAATGAAAATGACACCTGAAAAATATTCTCTGAAAATTGATTTTGGGTGGGATGTTTCACCTATTCTATCGCCAACCCCAAGTATTTTTCTTCAAAAAGCTCTCAACTTTCAGCAAAATTTTCAATCAAATTCAACATCCCAGCTATTCCCAAACCTCTGTAATAAGAACTATCATGTCTGCAACTGAATCAATTTCAGATTCCATCGGTCAACCCCTGCTATTAGAAGAATCTCTGAAAGACCCAAAACAAGAGAAGAGGAAAAGTTACTGGAGATGCAGCAAGATTGATTTTTTACCAGAACCCTCTTTTCAGAATCTGTCCAGCTACAAATTCGCCTTATCTCAGACCTATCCTCGCCTCAAAGATCGCCTCTTTTCGCGTTCCACAGAGGCCTTTGAACTCATCACGCTTCAAAAAGAGAGCGAAAACCCATTGAAAAAGTGCCTAAATTGGTGGGATCTTTTGTGGCTTAGCTTTGGCTCTGTTGTTGGGTCTGGTATCTTTGTTATTACTGGTCAAGAAGCTCGATTTCATGCCGGCCCGGCCATTGTTGTCTCTTATGCAATTTCTGGCCTTTGTGCTATGCTTTCGGTGTTCTGTTTCACTGAATTTGCAGTTGAAATTCCTGTTGCAGGTAGGTCGTTCTCTTATTTTTGAATCTCTTATGCTATTTTCTGGCCTTTGAGTGAATTGCAACAAAATACTGGTTGCAGATGTGATCTGCAAGGGAAAATAGCTTCTGCAACCAAAATTCTGTTGCAGATTCGTTGCAATTTACTGATTTTCTTTTAGTAGTGTTTTGTTTCATTGAATTTAGTGTATAACTTCTTGTTGCAGGTGGGTCTTTCTCTTATCTTCGCATTGAATTGGGGGATTTTGTTGCTTATCTTGCTGCGGGGAATATTCTTCTTGAGTCTGTTATAGTTTCTGCTGGGTTGGGGAGATCTTGGTCTTCGTATTTTGCAAGCATGATTAATGCTAGTAACCCTGATTTTTTGAGAATTAGAGTCAATTTTCCAGATGGGTTTAATCTTTTGGATCCAATTGCTGTTGTTGTTCTCTTGGTTGGTAATGCTATTGCTATGACTAGTACTAAAAGGACTTCAACTTTGAATTGGATTGCTTCCGTTCTTAGTGCTGCTGTATTTGTGTTCATCATTGTTGTTGGGTTTGCTCATTCAAATTCCTCAAATTTAGTCCCTTTTTTCCCTTATGGATCAAAGGGTGTTTTTGAAGCTGCAGGAGTTGTGTTTTTGTCGTATATCGGGTTTAACACAGTTGCTACTATGGCTGAAGAGACTGAAAAGCCATCTAGAGATATTCCAATTGGGTTGATTGGTTCAATGTCTATGATCACTTTAGTGTATTGCTTGATGGCTTTGGCACTTACAATGATGGTGAAATACACTGAAATCGACCCGAATGCTGCTTATTCGGTTGCTTTTGATCAAATTGGGATGAATTGGGCTAAGTATTTGGTTGGTTTATGTGCTCTCAAGGGAATGACAACTAGCTTACTTGTGGGGTCTCTAGGACAAGGTAGATACACCACTCAAATAGCAAGATCTCATATGATTTCACCCTGGTTCGCTCTAGTTCACCCGAAAACAAGAACACCGGTTTATGCCACTCTTTTGACTACTATATTGAGTGCTTTAGTATCATTTTTCACTAGCTTGGATGTTTTGACAAGTGTGTTCTCCTTTAGTACACTTGTCATTTTCATGCTCATGGCTGTTGCTCTTCTCTTGCGACGATACTATGTGAAAGATGTAACTCCGAAGAACGATTTGGCTAAGTTTTCAGTTTGCCTAGTTGCCATCATTGGATCCTCAATTGGGTTAGCTTTGGTTTTTAATTCGAACACTAGCGGGTGGGTTGGTTATGTGGTGAGTGGTGTTATTTGGTTTTCGGGTACTTTAGGATTGGCGATGCTTAAAAAGCAACGGGTTCCAAAGGTCTGGGGAGCCCCTCTAGTGCCATGGCTGCCATCTCTGTCAATCGGGATGAACTTGTTTTTGATCGGGTCATTGGGTAAAGAGGCGTTTTGGAGGTTCGTAATCTGTAGTGTTGTGATGATTTTGTACTACTTGTTTATCGGTTTGCACGCGACTTATGATGTTGCACAAACGAACCAAGAAGCGACAACTAAGGCTGCAGATGATACATTGAGTTAAGGAAATTGCAACAACGGGTGGAACTCGGTTTTCTATATCGGTTGTGATGTTTTTGTATACCACAATTCTTGATATGTCAATGGTTAAGATGTAATACTCTATTAAATAAAAAAAGGTTAAGACGTAATTGTCTAATTTCAGTTTCATAGTCAATTTTTTGCATTTCATTATCAACAATATTGTGTTTCAAAGGTATTGACAATGATCTTATTAAAAAAAATCATTGTCCACTAGTTCCAGCCAAAGGAACCCAAGCAAGACCAGCCAAGGATATAATCAAGGCAAATTGTAAGATTTACCTTTAAAATGTGTTTTATAATCGACGTAAATTACTCCCAAAACGAATTCAAAGATCAATTAATTATTTAATAAGAAAAAAAATTGGGATAAAATGGGGTAATTTTTAAGTTGTAGAGTCATACAAATCCCCATGAGCATTGCAGTCATGAAATAAAGCACTCAAATGTCCAGTTATTTGCATCTCGGAAGCCATCATAGAAGCAAGCAAAATTTTAGAACACCAATCACTAGAATTATCGAAACAAATTGCACAAAGTAACTCATTTAGCTTAAAATAAAGCAGCTTTTCAACGGATTTTAATATAATAGTGAAGAACCAAGATCATAAAATGTTTTTCAATCAAAAAAAGCTACCATAAAAACAATCATAAGCATGAATTGAGTTTAATGGATACATTCACTTTCCTACTAAATTATGCAGAAATAACGTCTTTAATAAAACACAGTACAGCAGAGAAATACAAGTTCGGGATGGAAGTCAATCCTTCCTTCCAATGTACAACATCAAATCCGAAAAAAACAATCATAATTATTCATCATCTGACAAATGTACACATAGATGAAACTTACCGGTCTTTTTTCGAACAGGCCGGTAGTATTGAAAGCTGGCTTACCCATCAAACAAATATGGACGAGACAAGCAGTAAAAGTGCAAAGCCATCAAAGAGACAGCAACTGTGTCAGCTCTGTTGGATTCCACTTGGCCAAGTCTGGTTCTTCACTGGACTCATAATGGCTTCAATCTCGCCTAGGGTTTCGTGATCCTTACCGAACAGAGAAAACTCAGTGGCTGAAGCAACATTTTCCTCCACCTGATAGGCAAACGAACTTTGTAAATACCATGCATAAAGCTACATGAAGACTCTGTTCTTTTCAACTTATTTTCCATTCAGTTCAGTTCCATGCAGTCCATTTCAGTTCATTCAATTCAGTTCAGTACTTATACAATGAGTTTCAGTAAGTTCAGTTCAGAAGTTATTCAATGAGTTTCAGTTTAATTCAGTACTTATTCAGTAAGTTTCACTGCAGCTCAGTTCTGTCGCAGGCCACTCAGTTGAAAGAACAGAGCCTAAATAAGAACAATATCATGAATCGATAAAGTTGAGTAGATTAACAGGGATTATAAATCAGAACCTGTCGAACAGAGTTCATGCCAACTAGAACTGTAGAGATGTCCTTGTTTGACAGACTGTATTGCATCGCCAGCTTCGATATGTTCTTTCCCTTCTCCTTACAGTAAGCAGCAGCAGCTTGGCAAGCAGACTGAAGAAACATAAATAGACACAAAATTCAAGATCAAAATTACTTTTGCAGAAGAAATAAGTAGGAAAAATAGGAAAAGTATCTGGTTTAAGGGCGGACCTTTAACTCGGGAGAGGCTGGATGCCACTCGGGAGGGCCACTCTCTGTAAGGAGTCCCATGGCAAGAGGAGAAGCACTAATTATACCGATATTTTTGCTCTTAAGGTAAGGTATTAAATCCACCAGAGTTGAATCATTGATGCTGTAGTGGCAATATGACAAAGTCACATCAACTGAACCAGCCGGAACTCGATCAAGTACATATGTAAAGATTTCCAAAGGGAGTCCAGTAATGCCGATGAAACGAATCTTTCCTGTTTCTTTTAGCTTCTGAAGGGCTGGAATTGTCTCATTTACAATCTGTCATTGCAAAACGACATTTGAACATTATGTGAGTATTTGGTCAATATATCATATGCGCAACATAGTCCAATCTGGCAAGAAAGTCAATGACCTGGTCAAGAGACCCGAACTCAATGTCGTGACATTGCAGTATATCAACATAGTCCAACTGCAACCTTGCCAAACTCTCATCAATGCTCCTAGTTACTCTTTCAGCACTAAAATCGAAGCCCTCAACATACCGTCCACACTTTGTTGAAACAATATATTGATCTCTAGGGACTCCTAGGGCTTTAAGACCCTTACCAAGCATCTTCTCTGACAATGTCCCTCCATAATACCTTTAGAAGAAGCACAATACGAAACAAATTTAGTGTTTTAACAACAAACAAGAAACAAGACGGTTTCAATAACACTGGCAACGTGAATGGTATACGACAACAGGAAAAGGTCAATAAGGGAAGCCGTTTCACATTCACCATCCCACTATTTTATACTATTTGACAAATTTAGTGTTTTTCACTTCTAATTTCAGATACAAATACATGTGATCAGCAAATACATAAATGTGGGTTGTTGGCATAGTTGCTTAAACATTCAAGGAGCTAATTATTACCTCCTAATCCATAAAATTTTGAAGTTTAAAATGAAAATTCATCTCAAGCAAAAGAAACAAATAAAGCTCATAATTAGAAGGATGCCACCAAATCCGCCGCTTTCCTTTTCAACGGATACATGCTCATTTCTAGGTCATATTTGATGAACTCATCAAGACTGAACAAAGTAACAAGCAGAAAATCCCCAATTTATAGGAAACCCATATAATAGCCAGCAATGAACAGATCCAATTCTCAAATTTCCATCCCATTCACACTTGTTCATGAAACTACAATTCTGCGATCTCCTATTGTATCATCCGATCGCTTAAACAATGCTAGAACCTCAGCTAATTCCACAAAAATGAGAAATTGAGAATCTAAGAAGTCAAAGATTTACTTCAATTGCTACAACTGCCTCACCAACCAAAACATAAATTGCATACAAGAAGAGAAAGCGAGAAATGACATACGGAGAGGTGTCGAAGAAATTGATGCCGAGGCGGAAGGCGGCGCGAACAGAGGCGACGGCTTCGTCTTCGGAGACAGGGCCGAAAACTCTACCGAGCGGCGAGGCCCCAAAGCCAACGCAGCTCAATTTGAGGCCCGTGTTGCCCAAAGGTCGCAGCTCCAGATTTGGGGGTGGAGATGCCATTGAAGTGTGTGCTTTTGGAGAGTGAAGAACAATTGCAGACAACAGTTTGATGGAAGGCAACCATTAATTAAATATTTTCTTTTCTGGGGGCATCAACAGTATTTTCCTCTTTTGCACTTTGACCCTCCTAGTTTCTCTATATAAGAGTGGGTGTCATAAACCCGCTTCAACAATGACAGATACTGTTTGACATTGCTGTCAGAACTGTTTCTAAAAATTGACATCATAAATTTTTTATATAATATTATTTTTTCGATTTTGACTGTGTATTTTAATAATTTATATCAAAAAGTTATGAACTGCCAAAACAGTTTTTCTAAAACTATAATCTGTTACTTTTAGGAAAAACTTGAAAATGTAGGTTTTCAGGAAGCAGACCTGAATAAACATAATTTTGATTTGGCTACTATCATTTGTTCCCGTTTTTCATTTGTGTTTGTTGTTGCTTGAGGCTTTCTGTATTCGAAATAGTTAAAAACAATCATATCACTTTAGTTTATGGAATATGTATATTCCATAAAATAGAAAAAAAATAAATGAAAAATATATAAGATTAATAAAGAATCCATTATCAGATGAAATAACTATTTCTTAACTCTTTTATCTAGTATGGATTAACTATTCCTTTTCTATTCCATGAGGTATATAAGATTTTGGAATTGATATTCCATCCGCTCACGAGCATTCACCTATATTCGCCAATTTACCATTCATTTCTATGAACCAAACAAGCCTAAAATACTATAAAAGAGTAAGTTCTCCGACATTTACCAAAGCTACTCTCAACCTACTATTTCTAAGCACATTTTTTTCAACAGAAATAATGACACCAAAACTCAAAATCTTAATCTCACTTTGTTGTATTATAACTTAGTTTAGTGTCTAGTTGAGATTGTTTTTCCGACTGCATTCCTGAAAGCTTCATTTAAAATTTTTCTCTAAAAGCAGCCAATTATAATTTTAGAGAAGCAGTTTTGACAATTCTCAATTTATTAGTATGATGGACAAAAATGCATTGACCAAATCCAAAATACGATGTTATATGAAAAGTTTGTGAGACCAATTTTGAGAAACAACGGCTCTGATAGCAATGTCAAATAGGGCCTTAATGGTAACATATTTTGCTATCTTGACCCTATGTTTCAAGCTTGGACGACTTAACAATTTATAGTTAATTTAATGGGTTGGACATATTTTGAGAGTTTTAACTTTTATCAAAGTTGTTGGATCAAGAATTTGGAGGACTTATAAGAAATTTTGTCCACGCCTATGTCATTGTCAGAATATATTTCAACAAGATTCCACCATCAAACACTAAAGATTATACACACACATGCTTCTTAGTTGGTCTAACCAATTATTTTTGCAATAAAAAACAACCAACTTTATAAAAGTAACCATTACTATAATCATGATTAGAAAATTTAAAATTTGCATTAGTCATTACTGGTTGCATAGTTTAAAATATAAGTTGGTTTAATGACGATAAATACCATTAAACGTATCGATTATAATAACCATTTAAAAACCTCAATCATTCAACAGCCGTAGCCATATAATTGAAGCATTCAACACCACCGTAGGTCAAGCATTTAAAAAATGCTACCAACTCCATATATATATTATTTTGATCCAACTCAAAAAGGTCCCAAAATCAATTTGAAGAGCATATGCTGAATTTCAGCTGATGTTCTTTCGAAAGAGTACAAAACAGATCCAATTCTCCTCCAAATCATTTTAGCTTCTGAAATAGCTTCAGGGCAACCTGCGTCAACAAATACCAAATTTTCAGCAAACAAACGTTTGTGCAATGTATTGATAAATCCAATCTGATAAATGATTACTTACACATTTATCGACACAAGACCAATAATCGAAGTACTGTCCTGTGCAATGCTTGTGCCCCGTCTCATCACCTTTGATCCTCTTTACGCATGCCTGCAATATGAAGTTACAGATCACTAATTCCTTCAACTGCAAATTTGACACTTTTGGGGCATTCATCTGAATCAATTGGTTCATAGTGTCTGTCACATGCTAAATGACTTCTATTAATACTCTCATCGAATGAGTTTTCCTTTTCTCTGTAATATATACTTTCTATGTACATTGATTCATGCATACAGGGTGTTGACTTTATATGTACATTGATGCATAATGTCGGGAATATGGTAAACGACTTCTTTTAATCCACACAGTATATAAAGTCAACACCTCGTCGCCTAAACTAATTCAACATAATGCCGCTACAACATTTCCTAAGGTAGCTTTTGTGCTTCAACATTTTTATGAAATAAGTCTAGCTTTAAAGATCCCAACTTATACATTTACATCCATGAATTTCCCCATAAACAAAATTAAAAGTTGAAAAATGTCTTAACTTGCTGGCGATGTTAGTCAATTCAATTCTCCTTTCTAAGGTCTAATTTTAGATATCTGGAAGGAATAGTAAGATCCAAAATTGATCCCCATAAATAGCATTAAAATACTTGCTAACAACAAGACAACAACAAAAAAGTACTGAGCTATCACAAATTAACGGCCAAACGCATAAATGCCCCCCTCAAGTTGGCAATTTTCGCCCCATGCACCCTCTAAGTTTAAAAAGGTCCTATTACCCCCCTCAAGTTGGCAAAAAGAATCAATTACCCCCCTCAATGCCACGTGTCAAAATATGATTGGTTTGACTTTTCAAACATATCATTTTTTTACTTTTATATATCCAATCAAAAGTTGACACGTGCCATCGAGGGGGGGTAATCGATCCATTTTTGCCAACTTGAGGGGGGTAATAGGACCTTTTCAAACTTGGAGGGTGCATGAGGTGAAAATTGCCAACTTGAGGGGGGCATTTATGCGTTTAGCCCAAATTAACAAAAACATTATGTGTCACTGGGCATTTCTGCTACTTCTAGAATTCAAAATAATTGCTCAAAGGTAAATGTATATGGAAGTTTTAACTCTCGGCGAGGACCAATGCTCATTGGCAAGAAGTCATTTATCAAACTAAGAAAAGAAAATCGATGTGGATGTGGTGCATCAGCATTTTTCCAAGTGAAAACTTACCTCGTACTCAAGCAAGGGCTTCACACATTTAGGTTTGCACAATTCCTCAAAATACTTCTTTTGATCAACAGGTTCCTCATCCGCCCTGACATTTTTTAAAAAAAAATAAAGGTTGGACTCTTAGATAAGAAAAAGAATCAGTTTTAGATGGCATCCTGACAATTGACAACAAAACCAACAATAGCATTCATCCTTGCTCTTTACTGTCAGATTTGGATGCGTGCAAGGGAAGTGAAAACTATGACATGGAATTTTCCCAAAACAATGCTCAAATGTGCAATTCCAAGGAACAACAACAGAAACGATTTGATACTACTAGAAACTACTTGTACCAACACAGGCTTCAAAGAACAAAGACCAAGCTACACTGTGGCCAACTAACCATAGAATGAAGAGAAAAGAGAACCAGTAAGCAATTAGAACCTAGGTCTTATTCTCTTGTGTATAACAAAGGATTACATCACATGGAACATTAATATGGTACCCTGTTGCCCCTGGATTCACATAAGCCCATCCAGAAATGCCAGGAACATGAATGAGAAAAAAAACCCTATAGGCCGAAATCTATGCATCATTTAATTGATTCTCCCTCATTTGGTGTGTATTCATTTACTAGCCCGTTGTTTTGAATCTTAATACATACCGTTGATGAAGAAACCACACATATTACAGTTAATTTCATCTTCTTCTATGGCGTTACCCTTATCCACTATAACATTTCGAAATGGCTCAAATGGCTCTGGTAATACATTACATACACTGGCGTAAGCAGTTTTCCTTTTATTATTAACAAAATTAAAAACTGAAAATAACTGCAAGGATTGGACTGGTGCACACAATATTCTCTTCTATACATAGTCAATACTGAGAATTTCCTCATACACCGTCCATGGAAACTCAAAAAGAAAAACCAAAACTTATGTTCACAAATTTTTTATGTCAAATTACACTATTAAATAGCCTAAAGCCAATTAGTAGCAGAACAAAGCACCCAACAAACATTGAAGCAACAAAATTCTGCTTCGGTTAAACTAATGTGATGCTGTTAATTGAAAAAATTCCCATGTGATGTCAACTAAAAGAAAGTAAATTACTTACATTGGACTAAGCAAAGGATGCGGTAGTCTGGTTGATGTCAGAAAGGGAATACCTGCACCACAGAAGTACAATGCTAAGAACACTGGCTTATAAAAATCCTTCACACAACCAATGGCTGGCTGCATTTGACTTCCTCCATATAGCATCTTTAATATCATATCAACAGATCGGTGCTACCCAAAGAAGAAAAATACGAGTACCCGTCTAAAATCTAACCACTTAATTGTCAGACATCAGAGATAGTTTCTACCATCATGATAAACAATTAAAAGAAAGACAAGAAACCACAAAAAGGTAAAGAATCGAGATGAAAGCTTACAAGTCTGGAATAGAAATCAATTGTAAAAGTAGGCCAAAACAATGTATTGTGAACTACCGCACACAGCACACCTGCTAGGCAGCTAGAAATAGAACACCCAAACTTGACCCTATTTGTTATATAATGCCACTTACCTTGGCCCGGGATGGCAGAACGAAAGTTTAAAATGTACAGATAAACTAAAATTTGATGAAAACATATACAAATGATAAATGTGAGAAAAAAAAATCAATCCAGTTCGACAGAGTTCAAAAACCAAAAAGCTAGATCATGCTAAACAAAATTCACCAAGCAAAACATTAAATTTCAACAAGCATAGATCATGCTAAACGAAATTCAACAAACATAAATCAATTTACTAGAACATTTATATCAAAATGGATATATGAAGCGACTCCAGAGAGAAATCAGTGTCAAATATCAAAATGCGAATCCAAAGAACCATAGGTAATAAGTAAAACGGAAAGCATATCGCAGATCAAGTATGAAACGGAATCAAGCGTAATCAAGGTAAATATTCGGCTAAATATTCAAAGAAAACTCATAGCTAATACTTAGAGCAGGAATTGGAAATCCAAAAAAGGGGAAAATAACAAGACAAACACATGAAGATGAAGAAAACCCACCAAAATAATCGGCTAAAGCAGGAGGGATGACGCGTAATTTGATCCAGTATAATCGGCAACCTGGAAAACAGTAGAGAAGAAAATGTAAATAGAAAGGAGAAACCTAAAGAAGCCACACCGTTAATACGCTGTCGTTTCGTCTTGGGTTGCGAGGCCAAAATAAATCATTATAAAGAAATAATACTTTTCAACGGTTAATAAAACAAATGAAAATATAGAAGGCTTGAAGCATAAATACCATCTAAACTTGTTTTCAGCACTTTGAACTTTAAGAGGTAGTAAATAATTCGCTGATTTTATCCAAAGTCGCCACTAATTATCTTAATTTTGTTAAAGTTCAATAAAAATGACTCTTTAATATTGACATGACAAGTAAAATCAAAGTTTGGAAAAGTCATAACCATATGTCAAGCAATATTAGGTAAAGTTAGTTTGATTTTAAAAAGTTGAAATGATTGATTGTAATTTTGAATAAATTTAACGGGCTAAGTTTAGGATGCTGGAGAAGAGGAGAAGAAGAACATGGTTATTGTTGAATTTAAATATGAAGTTGTTTTTGATGTGTGTGGCAATGTTGTCACACTGTCATCCGATCATTAGATTATATATTTCTCATTTTATTGTCTTTTCTATATGAATTACATAGTTTTTTTTTAAGTTTATGCAAGTTCACACAATAATTTAATAGGAAAAAAAGCAAATTGTATAGTAAAAATTAGATAAGTAACAATTCGTATTGTGTGATGTGGGTAA
>CAOJBJ011777889.1:0-14421 GCA_948291685.1 Euphorbia celastroides | reverse complement strand
CTACAGTCGCTGTTTCTGCTTTAGCAAGAGCAATGAAGGAAATGAACAAAGTTGCAATTCTGCGTTGTGTTTGGAGAAATGGGCAGTCAAGCGTCGTTGTAGGGGTTTTGACTCCAAACGTATCAGAGAATCCCAGAATTGTAAGTTTTTCTCATCTCTTCATTTTGTCACCTCTATTTTGTAGTTACCTAATCAGGAGCATTACTGGTTTTTCTGAGCAGGCTGATTCATTTTTCTTCAATGTGCTTCCTTATGATGAAGAATTTCGGGATTTTGAGTTCCTTTCTTTTGACAATTTTCCTGCCTTCTGGCAGCCCAATGAAAAGCAGCAAGAGGCAGCTGATAACTTAGTATTGATGCTTGACCTTGCGCCACCTGGCAAAGAGGAAGCTCTTCGGCCCGAGTTCACCATTAACCCAATTCTGGAGGTACAGATCCATATATTTTACCGAGACACTCATTCGAGATCCTTGCCTTTTCTAACTGAAACTCTTGCGATATTATGGTTTGCAGCGTTTTTATCGCTGTCTCGATTTGAAGTCAAAGCACCCAGATGCAGCTGTTCCTCCTGTAGACAGAACTCTGAAGAAAATAACCAAACCCGATCCAGAGTTTTTTCAGGAGAACAAACAAGTTATCGATGCATTCGTTAACAGCTTTGAAGTCAAAGAGAATCCAAAGGTGATCAGCATCTTTTTCCCCTTTTCTGTAAATAAATTTGCATTAATGCCGCCTGTTCTTATCTGGGATCCAAAATGCAGTTGAAGAAATCAACAAGGCGATCAACAAGGGAGAAGCCGTCAGGCTCTGATGATGAGAAGGAATATGAGCCACGAATTGGGGATTCGACACCTGTCCAAGATTTTGAATCTATGATGGCCCGCAGAGACGACCCGAAATGGATAGGCAAAGCCATTGAGGGCATGAAAGGTAAAATTTACAGCTTGTTGGAGAATAGTTTGGATGGAGATAATTATCCCAAAGCATTGGAATGCTTGATTTCCCTTCGCAAAGGTTGCATCTCTGAGCAGGTATATCCCTTTTCTCTTTATCAAATTTTCAGTAAAATCGGTATTTTCTTTGATAAATTTTTAGTTGATTTGATGAAATTTCTGATGTATTTGACAGGAACCGAAACAGTTCAATGATATCCTGCAGCATCTTTTCGAGTACTGCCAGAAGAACAGGCTAGGGAGTTTCTGTGAGTTTATTGGGTCAAAAGGGCTCACTTTAATTACCAACTCTGAAGCTGCTGACAGGTTTTTCTTTGTGATCTCATGCATTTCCTACTCAAATTTAACTATTGTTGTACAGTACATGGTTTTGATCATTGTATTTCCTGCTCGGTTTCAATCGAGCAGTGATGTTGCAGATGATGAAGCTAAAAGCTTTTGGTTAAACCAGAGCCAAAAATGGAGTAGAGCGGAATAATCATGTGTAGCATTTACATACATTTCTGTAAATGCTAGAAACAGAAGAAAACATCTTTGTGGTTTTGAGTGGATATGAACTATCTCGTGTGCTCGTCTTGAACGTTATCGTTTTGATGTAGAAATTTACTATTATGAAATTGGGTATTTGCAAGCCTTGTTAATGTTGCGTTTTAAGTCGAGTATATATAATTTCGTCTGTTTAAACTTTAAAACGAGAAATTGTGCTTCTTTTAGTTGATTGTTTCACTTGACTAATTTTCTAAATGATAATGTTGTTACATTCCACATGTAAGCAATTAAGGCTTCGTTTGTTTACACAAAAGAATTGTGCAAAGGAAAATATTATGCAAGTTTGGTTGTATAACTGAAAAAATATTTTATGATGTTTGGCTGTAATTTTAGAAAATGATTTTTTTTACCAAAATATTAATATTTAACCTCATATTTCGTTATACTTAAGTAAATCTAGAAATATAATTATAAAAAAATAAAATATGAAAGATAAATTAACACTCCATCACCATTGACTCCCCTTTGACAAGTTTCAGCCTTTTAAAAATCCCACATGTCTCTCTGCAAATCACCCACCCATATTTTTTTGTTATAACAATAAAGATAAAAAATTGCTTACATTCTAATCCAATAAAAAACAGAAGAAGGGACATAATAATTTCATTGTGACAGAAATGCAAATATTTTATTTTTACGAAATTGAAGAAAGAATGGGAGGCAAGGTCGAGTTGCAGATGGGAGTTTGACTTTGAGGAGAATGAGGGCAACGAAAGAATAAGAATATGCACGATGGGTGTATTTCCCCAATTGAAAAATATTGGAACAAACAACCAAATACAGCGAATTTCCTCCATTACATTTCCACGCCTTCGATTCACCTGAATTTCCAATTCTTCATTTGTTCTGTTGAGCATGCATAGATCTGGAGCTACCATGGCTTGGAATGTATTCAAGTTTTGTACGGCCCTGCGGGGCCTCGGCTCGATCATGATCCTGTTGGTGCTTGGCGTTGTTGGTGTCACCTATTACGCCGTCGTTTTTACCAGTCACGGCCCTGCTTTGTACGCTGGTGGGGTTGATTCTGTCTCCGGTCTCGCCGTCTTGATCCTGTTTCATTGTTTGGTGAGTTAATTGATTTATTTGCTTACAAATGTATGCTCAAGATTCTATCTTTGTGTAGCAAGTCTAATTTTCTTGATTTAGATGTGATTTGGAAATTTCTTTTGGGCTTCAATGTCAGTGTATGGTTGTATAGTTGGAAATTGAGCTAAAGATGTTGAATCTGGTTCAATTTGCAGCTAGTGATGTTACTGTGGAGCTACTTTACTGTTGTTCTAACTGATCCAGGCAGTGTGCCTCCTAATTGGAGACCTAAAATTGATGCAGAAAGAGGCGAAGGTGATCCATTGAATGGCTCTGATTTTGGAGCTTTGGCTACTGAATCTTCTAATAGAAGAATTCGGTATTGCCGAAAGTGCAACCAGTTGAAACCACCTCGCTGCCATCACTGCTCTGTTTGTGAGTTTCACTACAAACATTCTTCTTCCCTTTTTCTTTTCATCACAAAAAGATTAATTGGGCGTTTTGTTCTTTTTAAGGTGGAAGGTGCGTGCTAAAGATGGACCACCATTGTGTGTGGGTTGTAAATTGCGTTGGAGCAATAAATTACAAATATTTTCTACTGTTTTTGGTGAGTTTTGCATCACTATTGAGACGATATGCTTTGGTGCTTTTCGTATTCTCTGTGTCAATAGGTTATAGCTGCCCCTTTTGTGCATTTTTCTGTTAAACTTTAAGAAGGAAATGAGGATCAGGTTGCTTATAGAGAACCTTCAAATTTTTAAGTTTAACTGAAGATAGCATTATCCTTGTTCTTTGTAATTTTTCTGAATTGCAATCTTAAATGTCATTACAGTTCTACACGTTTTTGGAGACAAGTCTTGTGACATTGTCATTGCTGCCTCACTTTATTGCATTCTTTGGCGACGGAGAAATTCCTGGAACTCCAGGAACCCTCGCAACCACGTTTCTTGCATTTGGTATGCTATACTTAGCTTATTTATATGACCAAATTAATCAGTATAAATGTTTGCTGCTAAATTTTTCTCTCTTACAGTTCTGAACCTGGCATTTGCATTAAGTGTTCTGGGGTTTCTGGTCATGCACATGTCATTGGTTTGTGCTAACACCACGACTATTGAGGTATAATGAATTCTGATATCTGTCTTTTAGTTATTGTGCAAGTTGAAAAGGGACATTGAGTTGATTAATTATGCAGTCTGTTGGGATGTTTTGCTGAAATATATGCTATTCATCTAATGACCAGGCATACGAAAAGAAAACCACGCCAAAATGGCGCTATGACCTCGGTCGAAGAAGGAACTTTGAACAGGTGCTTGTCTTACTTATTGCATTTTCTTGCTGCTGCTTATTTGTTACCTTACATGATGGCAGCTTTGATACAGTACTAATGAAAACCTTAAAAGTGAGTGATATCAATAAACCTCTAAACCAAACCTTGTCTGTGTATAACGTGAAGCATACTTTGAGAAAGACCTTCGTCATCATTTGATCATCAGTAATTATTCCCTTGCAGTTAAAATATCATTGACTTAATATTTTGGGTCGGAATCCGTGATGCAATATACTCAAGTGTTCTTGTATTATCAACTATAGTTCCAGACTAATCAAATGTTCATGAAATTACTAACAGCTTTAGATAGAGCTTCTTGGGGTCAAATGATCTATATAACTGATCCCACCTAGCACGAGATTAAGGCTATATACAACACTAAAACGTGCTGAAATTTGGTCCGTTTGGTTTTCAGTTCTTAGCCATACATTTTTTTTTTTTTTGAAAAACTTAGCCATACATTTTGATCAGCAACAATTCATTTTCTGTTCTCTCTCAGGTATTCGGGCAAGATAAGTGGTACTGGTTCATTCCAGCTTATTCAGAAGAAGACTTGAGAAAAATGCTGCCTGCACTTCACGGTCTTGAATATCCCTCAAAACCTGACCTGGACTCCCAAGAGTTCTAGGATCCCGAAAAATTTCTTCAGTTGACACCAAACACGGCCCCTCTAAAATGTGCCAGGAGATTTGCTGATGAATTAATTGCAGCTAATCCCGGGTTCATAACTAACCATTGCCACAACAAGTCTTTCTGAAATAACCCGAGTAAATAGTGTGTTGTAACATGAGTAGATGGAAAATGCAGGGTGTAGCATACCGAGGGGAAAGATAGAGGGAATTGAAATTGAATTTCATTGATGTAGGGATATTTGCTGATGTTTCTGTAGGTGGAAGGAAGTAATGTTGTATATTTTGATGGAGGTGTTAGAGAAATGGAATGGTTATTTTTAACTTCTTCTGCCAAATTCTGCTGCAACTTAGTAGACTTTTGTGCTTAATTTTACTTCAATTGAATCTAGCTCAATGCTGTTTACCATTCTTGTTCGTGTACTTGTAAATTCAAGGCTAAATTGAAACTTGTATGATTTGTATAATTTGATTTATGAAAGTTATAGAATACGGGTTTCTCTTTGTGTGTGCCTTTAAGCACTTTTTAAACTGTAAAGGCATTAAATAGAAAGTGGAAGCGCTCTCTCTTTGGTATAATTATAGCTTTTCTTTTAAAGAGGTGTGACGTCATTATTTTTGAAGTGTGTTTTAATAGTTAAAAGTTGAAGTGCTTAATAATAAACTTAAAAGTTCTAAATATTTCTCTATGCACAAAATCAAATAGAAAGTCATTTATTTGTCCAAACGAATTATTTAAAATAGACTTAATATATCATTGAGCCTCTAATATTTATCCAAAATACCATTTAAGCTCTTAATGTTTTAAAGTGACCGTTTAAGTCCCTAACGTTTTTAAAAGCGTGTCATTTAAGTCACTGAATCCTACGTGGCAACTGACGTGACAACTTTAACTTTGATGAGAGAGTGTCTGACTTTCTGGTGACCATTTTCCGGCGATGACAGACTTCCGACGATACTATTCCGGCTATGAATGACTACTGACGGCACTTTTCCGGCGACAGCAAATTTCCGGCATCATTTTTCCGGCGATGGCTGACTTCCGGGTGCACTTTTCCCGCGACGGTTACTGACGTGGTGGCACTTTTTCAGCGACGACGCTGACATGACGGAGAATGTAACCCACTCTCTTGGGTGAGAGTGAGTATGTGTATTTGAGAGGCTTAAATGGTACACTTTTAGAAACGTTAGGGGCTTAAACGGTCACTTTAAAACAATAAAACTTAAATGGTTTTTCGGGTAAACGTTAGGGTCTCAATGATGCATATAGCCTTTAAAATAAGCTCACAAAAACAAAATCTTTACCCCAACAATTCCTTATTCGTACAAAAACTTTCTATAGTTCACCAAAAAATAAATTTCCTTATACAGAATCCAAAAATTAATCCAAAAGAGCAAACGAAAGTGGAAGTTCAAGATGAGAGAAGAAACGACTACTTCAAGCCGTGACACGTGTCACCTAAATTCTCACACAGTCCGTACATAAAGCCAATTTCATGAAATCAACTTAAAGGTTCATTCCAGTTCCTTTTATCTTGCCTGCGTGATCTCTGATTCTCCATTTAAGCTGATTCTTGGTTTTGTTTCCTGTTTTCAAGTTTGTTGTTCTATTCGATATGAATAGATACATAGTTCAGTACCCTCTCATTTGAAGGAACTCTCTCTCTCCAGATATGCTAGAGGTCATTCCAAAGCCACATAAATTACCTAAAGGCAAAACGCATCTGGAGCCTTATATAATTGGCTCAAAATGCTCCCCGGCTTTCTATAATTGCAAATGTCTCATTCAACCCTCTGAACTTGACAAAAGTGCACCTCTCAGCTCCCTCATTACCACGTATCAAATTTTGGTTGGTGATTTTTCAAAGAGTTAATTTTTAACAATTTTGTTAAACCAATAAAAAGTTAACACTTGGCAATGAGGGGACTGAGAGGTACACTTGTGTCAAGTTCAAGAAGTTAAGTGAAATATTTGTAACTATAGAGGGCTGAGGGGTATTTTGTGCCAGCTACAGGGGGTTTCAGCTGGGTTTTGCGTTACCTAAATGATCAATTATACCGAAAAAATCGTTTCTACCTTTTGTCTAATTTCAGTTATAATTCTATTTCAGTGTGATTGTTTTCTATTGTTGTGCTAAAAGTTCAGTTGTTCATATATCGCTGATATGAATGGGACATGAAACCTTTTCTGAAATTGGTCAGCAACAACTTCATTGGTATTCTTCTTCCAAGATTTGCAATTTGACCCTTTGAAATGTTGTTTTATGAGGTATAAGAAGATATTACATACCACTTTCCATAAAGATTATAATTCTATGAAATAAATTGAAATGAAAAGGAAAAAGAAATTGGCATGGTACGGCACTGCTAAATATATACTATGAAAATTAAATTTTGTAGAAATTGCTTAATCCTAAAACAGAATTAAAACTATATAAATATACATTAATCTTTTAACTTCTACAAAAAATCTTAAATTCAATCTATTTAAAAACTAAAATCGATCGAGCAAATTCAGAATTTGCATCAACCTCCGATTAAAGATGGGGACGTGGACCAAGCTGATCGAGCTGCCACGCCACGAGCATGTTGAAATACAATAACCGATATGAAAAATATATAATAAAACAGAAATATCTTAGTATGGAATGCATTAACATTATTCTAAAGTATAAATAAAATGAGTAATCGTATTCCTTCATATCTAAGTTATATCCCTAACACCAATCTTTCATAATTAAGATCGCTTTCATACTCTTCATTGTATTGAATAGTAAAGGCTATTTTCACACTTCTCAAAAAATGCCATTATCATATATTGGGTTCGTGCATGCAGTACTCTAAATGGGTGGCGATTTATGTACTATTTTTATTTTTCCTTAAATAACATTTAACAAAACAAGTATTTGAAATCCTATATTTTAAAGAAAATTATACCATACACTCTCTTTTTTAAGTTATTATTAATTTTACATCAAACTTCTACTTATTTCTAAATATGTGATTTTTAACTTTTTAATTATGTTTTTACCTATTTTTTTTATCCTTTTCTGCACCCTCCTTCCCTCTCTCTAGATGTCACTATCAGTCTTCTCTTTCTTCATTAATTTCGATTTTTGAATCTTAAAATCGCTATATCTCTCAAATCATTGAATTTTTAGACTCGATTCTTTAGAATTTTTCGTTCGTTTTATTTTTATCTTTAAAACAAGATCCATGATGACATACTTTTGACAAAAAAAAAATCGAAAAAATCGAATTATAGATTTTTTGTATAATGATCTATAAGGTTATAGATTTTTTCTATAATGTCGTAATTTTTTCTGTAATGATCTATAATGGTCTATAATGTTATAAAAATGATCTATAATGCTATAGAAATGATCTATAAATGATTCATAATGTTATAGAATTTTTATATAATGTCGTATAGGTTACAAAATGACATCATAGATAATTATAGATCATTATAGGTTTACAAAATGACATTATAGATCATTATAGGTTTACAAAATGACATTATAGATCATTATAGATTCGCAAAATGATATTACAGATCATTATAAGTTTGCAAAATGGCATTATAAATCGTTATAGATTTACAAAATGACATTATAAATCATTATAGGTTCACAAAATGACATTATAGATTATTATAAGATATAACATTATAGGTTCATAAAATGAAATTATAGATTACTATAGATTTACAAAATAATATTATAGATCATTATAGATTTACAAATTGACATTATAGATTATAGATCATTATAAGTTTACAAATTGATATTATCGATCATTATAGGACATTATAGTATTAGAAAATAAAATTATAAATTCTTTGGATTGAAGAGAGCCCTTGACAACTATAATTACAGCTTTATACAACAATAAATGTATAATGATCACTATGGAGCAACTATTTGACATCTCATTCCATATTTAACAAATAGCATTTGAAATGAAAAAGGGATAGAATGAGACGTAGTTTTTCATCAAATGGGATAGAATGAGATGTCATTGGAACAATAACTGAATTAAGGGGCAAGAAGAACACAGTGCAAATCAGTGTACAGTTGCTGAGCCGATCGGGTCAAAAGCCTTATAAATTTATGTTAACACTGTGAATTCCAAAAGTTAAACAAAAAGCACTTGCTTTTCCTCTCACATTAAACCTACCAAACATTCTAAATTAATTGAAAATTCACCATACTGAAAGTATTGGTCAGTCCATTCTCCGATAGCAGAGTAAATCGAGTTTTGGAGCGGCACCGGAAGAGATCTGAGAATCACGGATGGACGGGAGCGGTGCTTTTTGCCGGCAGATCTAAGGGAAGTGAGATCTGATTTTCTTTTTCCCGTGGATCTATGGGCGGCGAGCTATGGAGGTGGCGAGACGGTGAGATGACGACAGGTCCAACTTACCGGCGGATTGGTTGAGTGGCATAGAAGATGAAGAAGTGGTTCTTAAAATTCAATTAGCAATACGGCGTAAAAAAGAAAATAAAAAACTTAGCTGTGGCAGCGGAACCCACTTCCATTCTTTTTAGGTGTAAATGCTTGTTTTTCCCTATCTTTAAAAGTAAGCTGCTTTTTATATTCTAATAATTCCGAGCAATAAATAGTGTTTAAGAAGAGGACATTCTTTAGAAAAAGGTTATATTTTCGTTGTATTATTGTTACACAAATGGTATGAAAATTCCACCATATATATGAAAATAAATCAACTATTAGCTCAACTTGTTTAATACTGAATTTTGATGTATTTCATAATAATAATAAAAATAATAACAATATAACTACAATTTTACATTCGTATAAATTGAATTATGTCAAATTCACTTGATCAAATGACTTTAAAACATAAATGATTGAACTCTTTTAGCGGGCAACTGAAGTTCATATCAATTTCCAATAAATAATAAATTTTATAATTGAATACCGTTCATGAATTAGAAAGTCATAGTTTTATTCGTATGATGTTATTTATGTATTTTACAGGTTAAATATATAGTGATATTTTTCAAGTCAACCAACAAAATATGACGGTACTGTTTGCATGTCACGACCCAGCTTAAAAATCATCTTATATTATTTACAAGGATTATAAAACTACAAACACATTAATTATAAAAAAAACACAATTAGAATAGCATTATTTCACTTCCAAGGAGCATTTTGTAATTAATCTGCAATAATAAACATAACAAAGTGATTCAAAATTGCAAATATTCACATAATTTCCTGGATTAAGAGTTTCACTACCCAATATTTACCTAACTAATCAAAATCATTATTGAAATTAAAAAACAGCTCCCAGCCATCAGAGAAACAAATGGATGATCATTGCAAATCTGATAATCACCATCAGATCAATCACCCGCGAAACACGTGTTCCTCTCCCGACTTCTGATCGACAAGCTTAATCCAACGGCTAGGAAACCCCCTCGGCTTCCCAGATCCACCGTTAGTCTCTACATGCGCAACATCCAATCCCTTCCCAACCGGCAGATACACTGACCGCACGACACGTGTCCCCTTCGCAAGCGCCCCCTGCCATCTGAACGCTGATAAGCAGCCTTGATAAGCGTTCTTGCTTACCAAAACTGCGCCCCCACGGCTCACGCTAGCAGACCTCAAAGCCCTAACGAAATCCATCCGCTTACCGTCCACCACCAGGAAATCCACCTCCCCGTCGATCGTCGCCACCGCCTCCGCCGCCTCACCCACCACCACCTCCGTCTTCTCCCCTCCGGCGACTCGCCGCACGGCCTTTGAATACTCCGATCTCGACCGCTCGTCCGGCACTATGCATACGTGCCGCCCGCGCGAGTAACGCGCCGCCACCGCGAGGCCGAGGCTGGCGGAGAGTGGATCGCCGTGGGACCAGCACTCGACGATCAGATTCACGCCAAATCCGGCGGCCATGGCGGAGAGGAGCTCGGGGACGCCGGATTCCTTGGAATTCTCGTTCTGCAAAGGGAAAAAACGAAATCAAATCGAGATTAGAGATATGAAACTATCGAAATTGGAGAGGAGAAAACGAAATTGAGAGGAAGAAAAGGAGAAATACCAATTGAACCGTGGATAAATAAGCTTTAAGGGCGGAATCGGGAGACCAAATCATTTCGGGGCATGGAGGTTGAAGAGAGAGTGGAGTGATTGAGAGGAGAAAGAGAGAGATGAAAAGGGGGGGTTTATAGAGTTTTTTTTTTTATAATGGGGGGTTTTATAGGGATTTGTTTTGGTTCTTTTGGCCAGCGTTGACATTTTTGCTCTGCCACCTGCGATTCCATTTAATGGCCCCATGGGGTTTTTCATTTTATTTCTGTTGCCAAACGTCTTTACATTTATAACATGAGAAATCTTGGAAAAATGTCGAGAAAAATTCAAGTTATTAATGTTGTTGTTCATGGAAAAGTCTATCACCGAAATTTTATCACCAAAAAAATGTATCGCCGGAATTCTATCATCGGAATATCATCGGAACAGTCAGCCACTCTCCCAAAAAAGTCAAACCTTCCATGTCAGCTGTCACATCAGCATCAGGTACACTTGGATATTTCAAAAAAGTTGGGCATCTAAAAGATTTTTAGAAACAAGGTGAGAGACCCAATGATGCATTTAATCTTTAAAATTTGGAAGTATTAGGTGTTTATTTTAGCGGAAATAATAGCACTTTATATGGTTCATATAATGATATTAGTTTTTGTTTATAACTTCTAGTAGTTGGGAAATTATATGTAAATTCTAACTAAACTAAAAATTATGATTTTGAAATCTTTATCTAAAAGGAAATAATGATTTATTGCTCCAAAATAGCAAACATCATTATTTACTTGAGCTGAGATACATTTGAAGTCATATCTAAACTTGTGACTTTTTAAATGCAATTTCTTGTTGTTCATTTTAATTATATTAGATTTCTTTGAATTTTATGTATTAACATCAACTTTGAAAAAGAATTCAGAACTACGTTTTTAGAAAAAATTAAAAACAACAACAAGTTATACATGAAGGCCAAATATACAATATTGTTTTTTTTTATCAAATATGGTAAGGTGGAGTTTATGATTTTAATTTTTAACAAAGTAATTATTACGCATAATATTTTGGCCATTCAAATAAATTGCAGTCCATGTAGTGATAAAAGCATGATAAAAATAGTAATTACTCCCTCCAGTTTTTATTAATAGACGCTTTGACTAAAATCAAAAAAACCAATAACACATTTATTATTCCACTAAAATGACTAATTTATTCTCTACACTATTCTATTTCTTTTTAATGATTTATTTAAATTTTATTAATATTAAATCTATCTTCTAATTAATACAAAGATAAACTAGAAAAAAGAATAAAAAAAAATTAAAAAATATAAAAAATTTATTAAAAAGAATAAAAACTAAAAAACTAAAAGGTCTATTAAAAAAAGACTGAAATAAGTATTAAATACACCTACAGATCAACAGAAAGAAGTACAGAATTTGAAGAGGAAATCAAGAAAGTTTGTCTAGTCAAACGATTTAGCTATATTCTAGTATTTTTTATTAAATTTATATATTTTTAATTAATTATATATTTTTTATTAAAGTCTAAATTGTACTGATTATTAATGTGAAAGTTGGGACATTTGACTTGGTACAAGTGCGTCCTTGTCAACATCCATGATCTTACCTTTGCTGCCCCCTTAATTTCTCTCACCTTCTATTTCATTTAAAAAGTACAATACTATTTGGTTTTTTAAAAGAAAAAGAAAATATCATAGTAGAAAATTAAAAGTTATTTCCAACAAAAAAATTACAACTGTTACATAAAAACTTTTTGTTTATAATCGATAAAAAAGTCATAGTTCACATGTAAAATTCATCGTTTCTTTCTGTATCCAATTTATGGTTTCTATATTCACCATATAAGTATTAAGTCTCCACAATTATTTTACATTTGATCACAATATCATTCTAAATTTGCATGTGGAAATGGTGTATATAATAATGAAAATGGATATATGTTTCCGCCAAAAAATCAATATATAACAAAATGCAACGAAAATCACTTATATAAGTATTTAACTCCGAAGGAGTTGTAATCTTTAATTTCAACGTGTAATATATCTATTTCTAAGATAAGTTAAACCTAAATATTTTAACTTATGTAGAAACAAGATATGTATTTGACGGTTTGACCAGCTAATTAAATTGAATATATCACTAAATTCATCAATTTATCTTTAAAATTCGGCAATTTTTCGAATTTTCAATATCATTTCATAACTTTCTTATCTTTCAAAAGTACATTTCATAACTCTATAAACTTTTAAATTACCTTTTAACTCATTCAACTTCTAAAAAATCCAAACAATCAAAAAGTTACCATGTGTAATCATGGAGTTGGAAGGCTAATATATATATTTTTGGAACATATTTGATGACTTGGCCACTAATTAAAGAAAATTAAGTATACGTATTGGTGCAATATCCATCATAATGACGTGGACACATGTCCTAACTGCAAATATTATTATTTCTTAACATATAGTTTACCTAATTCAACTTCCAGCTCGATGATTTATAAATTAATATTGCGCTATATATATTCGTTATAAGAATCTTCAAATATATTATAAGTAGGTCTGCTTTTCTACATTTTTCCTTAATCTTTGCTCTTGCTTATCTTAGAGAGAAAACATAATTATTTAATCGGAAATACAACGATGTAAAGTAGGTAATGTGATCAAATTATTTGATGTAATAGTTATAAGGCTTAGTCGTTATTTTATTATGTATAGTGCTCTTGCAAATACTAACCTTTTTACTTGAAACTGAAACAACGACGGATTTTACTTTGTCATGTGCTAAGATTTGAATAAAAAATATTGGAGTTTATAGAATTTAACTTTGGACTCGGGTAAAAATAAAAAACTCTTATTGTCATTTTTAGTGAACATGGTAGTGTTCTTTTCCGTAATTTGAACAACTTATCTTCATTTGAAAGCTTCTCGTGAAAAACTAACATATATACTTTTATGAATTTTAGTGACAAGAAAATCACGAAATCGTGGCAGTGTTTGAGAAGCTTGGAACGCGTCAATGATCTCCCGTGGTGTGTCATTGGTGATTTTAATGATATTTCGTTTTCGGAAAAGAAGGGTGGTAGGCCGAGAAATATTCACTGGATTACGGGCTTCCAATCGGCTCTTGCGGATTGTAGGTTGGAGGATATTGGTATGCGAGGCTATCAATTCACTTGGGAGCGCAGTCCGGGGAGCGTTAATTGGATTGATGAGAGATTGGACAGAGCGGTGTGCTCACTTGAATGGATGGAATTCTTTAGTGATGCTTGGGTGCAAAATCTAGCTATGACGGAGTCAGATCATTCAGCTATTATGTTTCATTGTAGCGCGTCTGTAATCAGAAAAAAAAAACCGATGTTTTGATTTAAATCGAGCTGGGCTGGCTTGGCGGGTTGTAGGGAGATAGTTTAGAGATGTTGGCGGTCTCAAAGCTGCATCACAGTGCCAGAAAAACTCAACAATTGTGCTCTGGAACTCGAAATTTGTGGGAGAGGGCTACATGGAAATTTCAAAAGGAGAGTTCGTGATTGCTGTAATGAGCTGGAGAAGTTGAGAAGCTCGGCTGATAGGGACGATGTTGGTCAATTTCTGGTCAAGAAAACCGAACTGGGTGAGTTGAGGAAAGCGCAAACAGTGTATTGGAGACTGAGATCAAAAGTGACCTGGTTAAAAGGGATTGACCAAAACTCTAAATATTTTCATCGAGTTGCTTCGAGTAGACGTCAGCACAAGGCCTTCCAACAACTGCAAAATGAGTCTGGTACTTGGGTTCAGTGGGGCAGCAGTTTAGAGGATTTAATTCAAACATTTTATTCCTCTTTGTTTCAATCGCATAATACTCATTTTGATCATATCTTGTCT
>CAOJBJ011776747.1:0-11014 GCA_948291685.1 Euphorbia celastroides | reverse complement strand
TAAATTGTTCAACAACCAACAATATGAAAAAGTATGGGCATAAATGGAATGAAAAGGAGCACCATTTGAGTCAGAAGGGGTTTGACCGGTCCACGGGAAGTGAAGCCAAGCTCTATTCATTCGTCTCTGTAACCCAAACAATAGATTCTTTGTTTATAAATATATATATAATAAAAGGAGCATAGAAAAGAAGAAAAAAGAGAGAGTTAGCAATTGGTGATCTTCGAGGTGTTATTCTGAATCACATAATTCTGATAAAACACTATCCATCTATACACTTATTCATCGTCCTTTTGCTGCTGCTTCTGCTCCTTCATCAATCATCTCCTTCCCTTCCTTTGTTTTTTCGTTAAGCCACCGTCTTCTTCTCCTTTATATCTATGTATTGGTAAATAAAATAGTTTTGTATAACTTTGTCCCCATTCCAATATTATGACTGCATAAAATTAACTTCATGTTGAAGTATCTTGAGCTAGTTTGAAGATTTATTATGCTTTGCCAATCCTATCAAATGATGTTCGTGAAGCCTCAACCCGGGAATTTGGTGACTACGATGTGTTATTTACTTATTTTTAGGATTGTCTCCGTTAAACGGCCAATTTGGTCTAATACATTAGACGCAGATTACTATTTATGACATATAAAAGATTATTTATAGAAATGGTTTTACATTCCAAAACAGAGCAAAACTTATTTGGTTTTTAATAGTCTTTGGATTCTTGTTTGATGTTAAAGGGGAAAAAGATCCATCTTCACTTGCATGATATTAACTTGTTGGTTCTGTCACATTGTTATTCACAAAGTTACTGAAACTTTCTTTCTGACACGTGTACAATACTTAAATTCATATTTGAAGTCATGCCGCTACAAAACACCAAAGACTTTATCTCATATATTGGAGTTCGCATTTATAATTCATGTTTGATTCTCCACTCAAAAACATTGAATATATTTGAAATATATTCAATTTACTGGCCCTTTCTCTCCCTCTCCTGTCTTGTCTTGCTCTTTTCTCATTCATTCTTCTATATAAGTATTTAAATTATAGGGATAAGTTTAAAAAACCCCTATGATGTTTCATTTTTCAGCAAAATATCCCCTGATGTTCAAAACTAAGCAAAATGGCCCCTGATGTTTTTCTCCGTCAGCAAAATACCCCCTCTCAATTAACAGAGTTAAAAATGCTGACGTGGCAATGGACATTTTTGTCAAAACTCATTCTTTTAACCATTTCAATAAAAACCCATTAACCCTACCCATTAACCCAAACACTAAACCCAAAACCCATTAACTGGGTTTCGCCGGAATTTTCGGGCCGTCACCGGAAAATCGCGATTCCGGCGACCGCCCAAAAAATCCGGCGAAACCCAAAAATTCTCCCTTTCCCGTCGCCGCCGCTGGAACTCCCACGCCGCCGCCGTCTCGCCGTCCGAAGCCTCGCTGTCGTCCGCCGCCCCGCTCTGCCTCGCCCACGGCGTGATCTGAACTCCCACGCCGCCGCCGCCCACACCTTTCCCAGCCGCCTGGTCCCCGCCGCCCACACCTTTTCCCGTCGCCGCCGTCTCGCCGCCCACACCTTTCCCGCAGCCGGCCAAACCAGATCTCCTCGTGAAATCGCCCCCGTCGTCGCTGCCGCTCCTCGCGAAATCGCCCCCGTCACCGCCTAGCGAAATCGCCCCTGTCGCAGGAAGTGGAGGGGCGGTGGGGCTGCGGCGACTGGAGCGGCTGGAGCTGTGGCGGGACGGCGAGGGACGTGCAGCGGTTTCCGGCGGCGGCGACGGGAAAGGGGGAATTTTTGGGTTTCGTCGGATTTTTTGGGCGGTCGCCGGAATCGCGATATTCCGGCGACGACCCGAAAAAATTCTGGCGAAACCCAGAAATTGTTGGGTATATGGGTTAAGTTCATGGGTATTTGGGTTTGTATATGCGTAAATGGATTTTTAGGGTTAGAAAAGTGAATTGGACAATTTTGCCCCTTGTCCACGTCAGCATTTAACTGGAGTTGGACGGCTGAGCCTCTTTTTGCTGACGGAGACAAACATCAGGGGCCATTTTGCTTGGTTTTGAACATTAGGGGGTATTTTGCTGAAAAATGAAACATCAAGAGGTTTTTTTGAACTTATCCCTAAATTATATACCAACCACAAATTGATTTAACAAAATGAGGCGTTAGATCCTTTAAAAGCATAAGCTTAAATTAGATTGAGATATTTATCCCCTGTATAAATTTATGGGTACCCAGGTCAAAGTAGGTTCTATTATTTTTAATTTATTTTTTAACGAATTTAGTTTAGTTTCATTCACTTCATTTCATCAGATTTTCATTAAGTTTTATTTAGTTTAATTAATTTTTAATAAATTCAAGTAAATTTAATTGTCATTCAATTTATATTAGTTTGATATAAATTTTAATAAGGTTCAATAAATTTCAAATAAATTTCAGCTAATAAATTTCAGTTCAGTTCAGTTCAGTTCAGTTCTATTCTGTTCTGTCGTTGACTATTCAGTCGAAAAGAACAGAGTCCTATCTCCAACAGAACACTATATCCTCGATTTGGTGTGAATAATGCTCCAAACCTGCACCAAACTCCAACACCATATTTTAGTGTTCTACAGTACAACTATTGTAACAACATCAAATCATATTATATTATTTTTTTTTGTTATTAATTGGTTTGATGTAAAATGTTAGGTAAAATTAAATATAATAATAATAATAATAATAATAATAATAATAATAAAAGAATTAGGTAGAAGTAATAAAGTAATATTATTATAGTTTGGTGTAAAATTTGGAGTGAATGATTGGAAATTATAATACTGTAGCAGCACCTAATTGTAGAGTGAAATTTGGTTTAAAATTGGTGGTGTAGAGTTGGAGGTGTATACCACTAGACTAAATATTGAATAGTGAAAACAATATATATAACATATATTATTTTTTTGATAACAAACATATATTATATTTTTATGAGCACTTATATCAAGTTCCAAATAAAAAAAATAAGAAATCAACCAATTGGAACTATAACATATGCCATATAAATACGTGTGCAACTCATAATCCCATCCCTTCATATCGAACTCAATTTGGTCCATGTAAATGTAAAATCCTAGAGATGGGGAAAAAGAGTTGGCTGTCCATAGTGAAAAGAGCTTTCTGGTCTCCATCTAAGGAGACTGAGAAAAAGAGTAGCACAAAAAGAGAAGAAGAACATGAACAAGAAGATGAAGATAGGGTAACTACTTCATTTTCTTCTATTTATATTATCATTACCAACCCAGATGAATTCAAGAAAATGAACAAGTTCTTATTATGCTATGCATAAATTTTATGTTAATTTTATAGCGGCAATACGCAACTGTTTGTGTACTTGGGTTGGAGTAAATGTGTTATTACCAATTATTTTGTGCAGAAGAGGGAGAAACGAAGATGGATATTTAGAAAGAACAATAACAACCATGTTGAAGTTAAAAAGCAAGAAGCTTATTATCCAAATTTAGAAGCAGAAGAAAAGCATGCAATAGCAGTAGCCGCAGCCGCTAAGATTGTCAGGCTCTCTCGTCCTTCCTGCACTTTCATCAGGGGAAAATGGGCTGCCGCCATTGTCATTCAAACCGCCTTTCGAGGCTACCTAGTAAGCTCTCTTTTCCATTTAATTCAATTCTAATTTCTCATAAAATTAAGGGTCTACTTGAAATTTCTTTCTGCTAAAAGTTGGTCTCACCAACTTTTCACACAGCGATACACTTTGGTTCTTCATACTAACAATTTAAGAACTATTATAATCTGCTGCTTATATGGAAAGTTTCAAAATCAAACTTTTGGGGACGACAAGCTATCCTCTAAATATCTAATTTCTCTACTTGTATATGTTTATATGTATTTTAAGAATATTTTTTTGATTGTGAATGTGTTGTTTTCAAAGGCGAGGAGAGCATTACGTGCACTAAAAGGGCTAGTGAAGCTTCAGGCTTTAGTGAGAGGGCATAATGTTAGAAAGCAAGCCAAGTTGACGTTGAAATATATGCAAGCTATGGTTCGGGTTCAGGACCGAGTCAGGGACCAACGGGCTAGATTCTCTCATGAAGGAACCCGAAAATCCGAGACCAACTATGACTTCTGGTCCGAGTCTAAATTTCTCCGTGACATTCACCAGAGGAGATCTTTAGTAAGTGAACCTTTTAAATTTTAGTTGTAATAAAATCAAGGACACAATGGTGGATTTAACACTGAATTGCTAATCACCGTTCATTTTCATATGTTTTCAGTCAAGAGATATCAGTACAATTTTGGATCAATGGGATGAAAGGCCTTATACAAATGAGGAGATTGAAAGCATAGTTCAAGGACAAAAAGAAGCTGCTTTAAAACGTGAAAAGGCTCTTGCTTATGCTTTCTCTAACCAGGTTCGCTCCACTTCCTTTCAAATTATTCAAGTCAGTAATATTGTAATCGTGATTAGTGAGTTAATTGACCACTTAATCATAGATATGGAGATCTGGAAGGAGCCCATCAGCGGGAGACGAGAGAGAGATGGCCGAGAGAACCCAATGGCTCGACCGTTGGATGGCCACAAAGCAACCCGATTCAACCACCCGAGGCCCAATTGACCGAAGAGACCAAACCATCATCAAAACTGTGGAGATGGACACAAGCAGGCCTTATTCAGTCAAAAGACACCCCAATTCTCCCCTATTTAGGCCCATCACTCCTTCACCCCGGCGGCCCATCCAAGTCCAGTCCGCCAGCCCAAGATGCCCCAAAGAAGACAAATGCCACTCAACATCTCACACCCCAACCCTAGTTGGCTCAAGATACAAGTACAACATGATGGGTTTGAACCAAAATGTCAGTACCACTTGCGCGATACCCAATTACATGGCTTCAACCGAGTCTGCAAAGGCTCAGGTCAAGTCCCAGAGTGCCCCGAGGCAAAGACCCTGTACCCCTGAGAGGGACCCGCCTCGTTCCAGCTCAGCAAAGAAGCGGTTGTCTTACCTTGCGCCACCTAGCAATAGCTTGAGAAGCCCGAGTTTTAAGAGCCTACAAAGCAGGTATCTTGGAATGAAGTATCAGTCGAATTGTTCGGTTTATAATGAGCGTTCGAGGGGAAATTTCACCGTGTTCTACTACAGATTTGAGGTGGTTGAAGTAGAAATTTGGATTAGTTTGTGGGTATTATTGATGTTTTAGCTGTCAATTAATGTCTAGTTTTGTTTTTTAGTCTAGTTTAGATGAATTCTATCAATTTGATTGAGCAACTACCATCATTACAACTTGACAAAAGGGGGTGACAATTAACTACACAATTGATGAATTTCAGCAACATTAACTTTTACTTGGAAACACGCAAGACAAACCAATACTAGAAAAGGCATTAGACTAAGTATAGAGTTCATTTCTTACAGACCTTAATTGGGATATAGAAGTCAACTACATTGAAAAGCCAAAAATTGAAGTCTTGTTGTCACCATAGCTACTGTCATCTTTTGCATTGCTTGAAATGCCAAGGCACAAGGCCTCAGCCAAGGGCCCACCAGGGGTTGAACCCGACCACAAACCGTGGCTCATCCACTGGCTCGATGGTCTCGAACCATAACCACCGGTTTCTCCATCTTCAACACCTTCAATTGACAAGCTAATAGATGAAGGTAGCAGTGTCTTTTCATCCACAATGCCATTAACTTCAGTGTTGCCTCTCAATGCTGAAGACCAAACATCTAAGAAGTGCCTTGTCTCTTGTGTCTGTCTGGGGCTCAAAGACACCGGTTGCGGGCTCAACAACAAGCTGCAGTTATCCCCACTTAAACCCAAGTACGAATTTGGTTCAAAAGGATGCATCTTTTCATCATATTTGGTTTGTTCTGTTTTCACTGACTGCAATTTCTGGTTCGAATTCGAAAAACCACTTGTAACCGGTATTGTCTCTCCCTTCAAAAACCACTCCAAGTTCCTTCACACAAACAAACAAAACCCACAAATTGACAATCCATAACTCCATCATTAGCAGCAAGAACAAACTAATTGCTTACCTGGGTTGTTGTTCATATGAAGTGGGAAGAGACACCGAAGTACTTGAACTAAAGATGGAGAAATTAGGGTTTGTTTGGCCACGGAATTGGGGCTTTTGACCCATCAAATTTGTGTTTGTGGACTCAGAGTGTAATTCCACAGGCTTTCTTGAACGAGGGCGGCTTTTGTGAGAGTGCCTTTCACAATACTTTTGATCAGGCGCCACATCTCTTGAACACCGCCATTTTTTCCCATCAGTTCTTTTGCATCTCCAGGGCTCCGGATCCGACCCGGACCCGAATACCCCCAATTCCAGAGACGACCGTTTACTCACTGACACCAAAAGATTACACTTTTATCAAAATCTATCAAGCAAAAGACCGAAATTATGACGAAAATTGGAAGATTTTGTTACCGTTGGAGGTGCTCGATTGAGTTCTTAAAATGGGTATAAGTAGCTCCGGAGGGACAGGAACAGAAGCCATCAAGTACCTGCAGATTATGTTCTGTCTCTCTAATTCTTGCCACTGAGCTACTGTGAAACACACTTTTCTATTCACAGATTGCACAATTTCTCCTGCAAAAATTGAAAAATTGAATTCAGGGTCTGTCAGAAAAGACGATAAAGATGAGAACTTTACCTGAAGAAAATTGCAGAGGCTTAGTTGCGGCAGAACCCACAACATCGTAAATATCGCCGAAACACCCAACTCGGTTGTTCCCGCCGCAAAAAAACGGCCCACCGCCGCTTAAAGAGGATGTTGAAGAATTAGAAGGAGACATAACTAAGCAAGAATCTTTGGGTTGCATCCTTAAACCCAACCCAAAATCGCACTCTTTCACTTTATGAGAGGAAACCCCACCTCTTGTGTCCATTATAACGAACAGAATAAAAGGCTTAAAAGATTAAAGACTGAAACTTTAGGGCATGTAAATGGAAAAGAAACAAAATTTAGAGGGGGAAATTGAAATTGAATGGGGGAAATGGAGAGGTGAACAGGTGATAAGGGGAGAAGGGGAGAAGAAGCGGTGCCGCCATTTTTAGCTATGCGGTTTTGCTTTGCTTCCAACATTCGTACTGCTTTTAGTATACTGACAAAACCCATTACTTTGCTTTCTTTGTCCGTCAACTTTCACGCTGTTATTTCTCCGTTTGCGTCTTTTGAATAATTTCCTCTACTTCTGTTATGTTCTCCAACCTTCGAACCAAAAGTTTCTAGATAGTATTTGTTCTGAAACAATCAAGTAACAATTTCTACCCTTTTATTATTTTTTTTAAGAATTAAAATTTTGAAAAAGATAAAATTCGATCCTTGATACCATTTCAATAACAAACATATAAATTTTAGATATAATTCCTATGAACACAATACAACATAACTAAAAAGTTATCATATGACATTGTACACACTCCAAAGAGTGTAAATAATGTTAGATTGGCCACGACTTTCACTTCAAAATTGCTATTAAGATGTTGTTATAAATATTCTTAGCATCTATTTATAACCAAATTATTGGCTCAAATAAATTTGAACAATAATAAAAAGTTATCAATGTGAAATTAAAAAATCTACAACTTCTACTTCAAACTTGCTATCAGGATGTTGTTATAACTATGTTTACAATCTATTTACAACCGGAAAATACTTTGCTCAAATACATTTTAGTAATAACAATGAGTAATTAATGTGAAGATAAAAAATTACACTCATAATTTTTTTAAATTTTAAAAATATTTTTGATTTTTCATTAAATCAAATCGAAAATACGCTGAAAGATAAAATTAGAATTCAAATTATTTCACTTGTATTAATAAATTTTGTATCAATCTGAACTAAAAGGATAAAGTTAAACGTCTTTATGTCTTTATAAAAAAAAGACATATATGCATATGTCTAATATTTTCTGCATTTGAAGTGTTTAATCAAGATATTGATATTTTGCCACTTTAACAGCTTCAAAAAACTCTGACGCCAGTCCGTCACTGCGCAATCTGATTGGACGAAGTATTTTGACTTTGAGCAACATTCGAAGCTTTATTGGCGGTGACACAAACTTGCATGAAAGCCGTCAATGTTTGACTCGAATTGACTTGTTTGACTCAAGTTTTCTCAAAGATAAATGTCTCTTTCCGTCAACACGTCGTTAGCAAACGTGAGGACCCCCACCGGGGGGCCACTATGATGTGATGCAGCAACTAAATTATCATGGACCTTCGCTTTGATAAAGAGCCTAGGCCTGCCTACAAATAAATTTCACTTCTAAAATTAGAATTCTAGAATATTAAAATTTGGACCCATTAGTTTTAATTTTTCCAAAAATGGATTTTCACTTGAACTGTTGGTTACTAATCATGGTTTTCCCGATATTAAGTTAATCTAAATTGGCATTTGAGGTAAGTTTAAATGCTGTTAAATTATTCCATTAATACCCTATTTAGTTCGCTAGCTTCTAAAATCTAACTAGTACTTGATGTTAACCAATGAAAAAAAGTTTGGTTTCACATATTTATAGCCCTTATTTCAATTCCGAATTTATAGGGTTATTTATTTATTTCATAACTATGCGGGTTTTTGTAAATGATTTACACGATTATTTTGTTTTGACACCATGCATAATGTCCAAGTATTTTGCTTGGATAGTAAACAATTATTTTAATTTCTCTAACAAAAGTGTTATCAATAATCAATCAAGGATAATAAATAATAACATACAAATCTAACAGCCAAGTGGAAAAATATTAAATTCGTAGGTACGGAGATGGCAGTAGATTTAAAAATCTTAACATCACATAAATGGTACTAGGCCAAAGATACTATAAATATAGAGTCTATTCAACAATATTATTATATTATTTTGCAAGAAGAAGTGTGCTAATAGAGTAAGCTCAGTTGGTAGGTATGTAGGTACGGATGATATGGAAATATTTGAAAATACTTCTACATCAAAGAAAGTGAAACACTGATATTTTTTTTTTCTGATATTTTTTCATTTTACATTGAAAAGCTGGATTCTGTTATTGTCTTATTGATTATATATATGCAAAGGAAAAAATGTCCCCATGATACTCAACTTTGCATCTATAACTTTTTTCCTATATTCCTTCCGCCCGCTATGCAGGCTTTTGAACTTAATTCATATCTTGAGAACTAGGAGACTAATTCAATCCATTGGCTTTTAGCATGTCTAAGGGCGTGTTTGGAACATAACATTTTAATGGAATTCAATTCAATTCAATTCTTTTTCTCTAATTCCATCGTTTGGAACAAGAAGATATGAGAAAAATATGAATTGATGCAAGATTTAATTTCTTGCAATTACACTAATTACAAATACTCAAAAAAACACATGATTTTGAGTGAATTCAATTGGATTGAGCTTTAATCTTAAAATTTTACAATACTTCCCTCATACATTAATGGGCTTTCTATCTCTTCTCCACTTCTAATCTTCTCTTAATACACCTGTAAACCCTAGCCAACAGCATCACCTTGTCGTCGCCGCCTCCGATCTACTCTTTTCCGGTGAGAACGAATCACGTCATCGATTCACTTCTCCGTCATCCGATTCAAGGCCGTCGAGCCAATTCCCCTTCCCTCTACTCTATTTTAAGCTGCCGGCGTCGATTCCCTTCTCTCGAACCCCACCGCACATTCTCTCTCCTCTTCCTTCTACCGGCACCGATTCCCTTATCTCATCCCCTCGTCATCTTCATCCGCGTCGATCTCGTTGTCCCCATCGGGAAACGTAATCTCCTTCTCTCCGTCGAATAAAAAACGGGATCTCCTTCTCTGTTGAAATTGAAACGAGAAAGAGAAAATAGATGGAAAGAAGAGAGAGACATTCGACGGGAAAAGAAAGGAAGGGGAGAAGAGTTCAACGGTGACGAGCGAAGCGGCGGCGAGAGTTTGGATTTGGCTTCGGGTTATCGTCGATGACAGAGCAAATTTTGTCCAGTCTTGAATTTTCGCCGAACAATTGCCGGGCAAAGTCGCCTGCGTAGGCATCTTCAAGCTTAGGGTTTCAGCAACTTTAGTTTAGGGTTAGGTGTATTGGTTCATGTTAATGGGATGGGTTATTGGGTCAAACATAGGGATAGTTTTGTAAACATATTAAACACAGTTAGTTAGTAAATAATTAAATTCTTGTATTTGATTAAAGTTTCCAAACAAAAGAATTTAAGTGAGAAAATTAATTGAATTGAATTACATCCATAAATTCAATTCAATTCTTTTTTTTCCTTAAATGAATTGGTTCCAAACACACACTAACGGAGCAAGGGTTAGACTTTTGAGGGTACAAAATTTAGAGGAATGGAAATTTGCTATAATACATTGATAGTGAATGTCGATAACTATGGAGAGAAGATAACATTTTTACACAAAGAATAAGGTTTGCGATTTAACACTCTAATTTTTGCTCATTTCAATACGAATTTAATTGCAATATAGTTCCCGGATGCAACATCAATCTCAATGATTTTTTTTTTAAAAAATTGACATTGTTGGTCCCCTTGAGCTAAATAACACGTGTCGGGGGGGGGGGGGGTGTGAATGACTTTTAGCGTTTTAAAAACGATTTAAAATTTAGTCTTTGAAAACTTTTGTTTCGCCCTCTCTGATCAGCGATGAAATGACTTTCGCTGATACTGACACAAGCGCGCTGAGATAATTTAGTCTCAGCGGGCGTTTCAGTGTTATGGTATAGAATGCTTTATGTATGCACACTGAAATGTCAGCGAAGCTGATTGTTCAGTGGGTTAGTGTATAAAAAACAAGGTAAGAGAAATCACCAGCGCGATATATCCTGGTTCGGCCACCTTCGCCTACTCTAGTCCCTGGATACCCTCTCCGAGATTTTAACTCACTAGTGACTCCTTATCGGCGGAGAAGCCTTCTTACAGAGTTTTCCAGAAATAGAGTACCCTCCTCTATTTCCTATTCTCTAACCCAACTGTTGGATACCCTCTCCAACAGTCTACTCGCTTTTACAACGAAA
>CAOJBJ011774998.1:0-12072 GCA_948291685.1 Euphorbia celastroides | reverse complement strand
TAGATGAATGTTAGGATTTATTTTCCGCAAATAGATCGGTTTTATAGGATTTTTTATACTTAACCCCGGGTTGTATTTATTTTCCCCTACCCCCGTTGTTAGGAAGCCGCACTTGATTTATTTCATTTATTTGCTTTATCTTGCATGATTGTTTGATTTTAATCGAAATCGGACTAAATTGCATAACTCGGACTTGATAAAATAAAATGAATTAGGGTAACAAACCGTGCTCACTAAAGATCTCATTTTTATTGACCGAAAATCAATCAAGAAGTAAAAACTCGCCGACGAACTCAGAATCTCTATCCAATTTTTTATTTTGAAGGTTAAATAAAATTGGTATTGTTTCTCAGGCTCCCCGGGTGGCGACTCCATTTTTCAAAAATATCACCTATTTTTTATTTTTCGGAACCTTCATTAGGCATCCTTACTTGGTTCGGCATCCTATTCTCTGTAAGAAAAACTTTAACAAACAAATCGGTATTGACAACAAAATTTAACGCCTTGAAGTGTGTGCTTGTTGTCACATTATGTTTTAACATGGCAATCTTAGTGTCTACTGATTGTTGTTTAGTGCATAGGACAAACTATTTGGATATTTCATTCTCGTCACCAATACACATTCCCAGGTAGGAGAGATGCCCCATAAGAGCTAGACACATCCATCCAATCCTAGACAGAATGTATACAAGTTCCAAGTTCCTAATGAAACATCCTAAGCAACCAAGTGAAGCCTATTTTCTAGTTGTTTAAGTTCATTTTCAATCCTTTCCAAAGATTTACGATTTTATGAAAATCGTCCCCTTATGAATTCATGATCAATGACCGTGGTGCATGTATGGCACATCATAAACAAGCTCCTATCCATCCTTATAGCTACATGCGACCAAGATACAGAGTTCTAATCCTAGGTGTTGGCTATATCAAAGCTAATGTTAATCACACTTTTCTAGGGTAATCCTAAGGAAAGTTGCTAAGTCATCTATATGTTGTGTGATCATTGGTATATACAAGGTTCCCGAAATGTTGGCAAAACGTACGGCACAAGAGGATCATAGCGGTTCACACAACACCCGAGTGGTTCACCTTTCTGAAACCGCCAATAACAAGATGTATTGGAAGATCCCTTACGAGTAAAGCAAGATAAAATTGGGTAAATAATTTATTGTGGGAGAGAAAAAATGCATGAAGTTAAATCAGAAAATAAGTCTCGTTAAAATTTCATTCATAATTTGGCTAAATTATTTCAATCAAAATAATCTTTGCTTTAGCGTGATAGATCATTTTAGTCCCCAGCGGAGTCACCACTGTGAGCAGGCGAATTCTTTTAAAGAGAGAAACGAAGAGGTGTGAACCTCGCACTGGATATTTATTTAGATTGATTAAGTCATTGGAGTCGCCAACCGGCTAAGCTCAACCGGGAAATTAATTAGATTTGAGTTCGTGATTAATACTTACTTTTCACTTAGCTATATCATATAACGAGAGTTTAACTTAACATATTTTGTAACCTCTTTACCCTAAATACCAATTTTTTTATACACAACATAAACAAGCATAAACATTTTAGTTTTGGGGGATTTTTGTTATGTTTTTGGTATTTTTATATGCACTATTATAGTCAGTTATAACAAATTACAAATACCCTGCAAAACTGAAAAAAGTTAGCGGTAAAACTAAAAAAACAAGAATTCAATCACAATGTTAATTTGTAAAATCATGGTCTTTGTAAAATCTCGGTTGAATCTACACCCCAGGTGATAGATCTCGGAATTTTGTGATTTCCTCCATCGCCTCGGGCTTAGATTCGCCCGTTCATGTAATCGATCCTTGAAATGCCTGAAAACCGAGCTACATAATGACCCGAGAGTATCCTTACAAATGTGAATTAATTTGTATGAATACACAACTTGTCAGTATGTTTCTCCATGAAAAATAAGTGAATCGTAATTAGTTTCGGCTTAAAACACAAAAATAAGCGCAAAAAGGATAAAACACAGATTCTGAAATTAAAGCTTTTAGTCGTGCGGCTTAAGCTCTACCTGTGAGGCTTTAGCTTAGGTCGTGCGATTTGAGCTTCTTTTCCAAAATCTATAATTTTTTTTTGAAAAACAAATCGGAAACCCGAAATAATGAAAAACGGGCTGAATGCAACTGTGACACAATTTGGAACTCAGTGGTTCACCTTTTTTCAGTGATTCTGTGATTGTGTTTTGATTAAAGATGAAAATAGGCCTTTAGGAGAACTTTCGGTCAATTTTCGGGTTTATGGAAAGGTGTTCGAAACGGAATGGAAACAAGCAGAAATGAATTTTGAGGAACTTGGAAGAATTCCAGAAGGCTAGAACTTCAAAATGGGTGAAGAGTTGACTGATTATAAGGAGTTTATAATCAATCTATAAGAACTTATAAGAATTTGAGCATAACATTGTACTTTGAAAGCTTAGAGCAAGGTCCTTTTTGAATGGCTGAATATAGCCTTCATTTATAGGAAATGAGTTTCCCTTTTAAGACCAAGAGGAGTCCCAGACAGCAAGATTCAAGTCTGGAAAGAAAGGAATCAAATGAGTTGTCTTGGTTGTAAAGTGACAGTGCACATGCAGCTGTTTTTGCTTTTTGGATACTCCGCGCGGCTAGAATTTCAACCCGCACGAATTGAGAGTTAGGTCATGCGGCCTGTGTTTTTGTGGGCCGAATTTGATTGTGTGGGCTTGGTGTTTAATGGGCTGAATTGACTTTGAGCTATTTAAAAGGCAAATTTTCATCTTAGATCAATTCTCGAACACTTGAAAATCACTAAGGATTTGAACCAAACCACTTTTCATCATCACTTTGCCCGAGATCGAAATCCCGTGGTCACAATTACTCCTGCATTCATATGTTTTTCCTCCTCATTTCCAGTTTTCACAATAGCATTACTCTATGATTTTTTTAACTTATAATGGCCTATAATTTTTCATTTTGCGAACATAAAATGATCTATAATGATATACAATTTCATGATGTAAACCTGTATGATCTATAATATCGTTTTGTAAATCTATAATGACCTATAATGATCTATAATGTTGTTTTGTAAACATATAATGATCTATAATGTCATTTTGTAAAACCATAATGATTTATAAAAATCTATAATGTCATTTTGTAAACCTATAATGATCTATAATTTCATTTAGAAAACCTATAACATTCTATCTATAATGATCTATAATGTCAATTCGAAAACCTATATTGTCATTTTGTAAACTTGTAATAATCTATAATGATCTATAATGTCATATTGTAAACCTATAATGATCTATAATTTCATTTTGTGAACCTATAATGATCTATAATATTCCTTTTGTAAAGTTATAATGATCTATAATGTCATTTTGTAAACCTATAATTATCTATAACGATCCATAATTCAATTCACAAACCTAAAATGATATATAATTTATTTCATAAACCTATAATGATGTATAATTTATTTTGTAAACCTATAATGATATATAATGTAATTTTGTAAACCTATACGACAATAATGTCATTATTAGAAAAATTCTATAACATTATAGGAAATTTTAATAACATTGTACAAAAGTTTACGACATTATAGATCATCTTTACGAAAATTCTATAATGCGAATTTTTTTCGTCAAAATTATATTAACATGGATCTTGTTTTAAAGATAAAAATAAAACGAACAAAATGAACGGAGTCCGAAAAATCAACAATTTGAGAGATATGGCGATTTTAAGTTTTGAAAATCCAAATTAATTAAGAGAGAGAAGACTGATAGTGACATCTTGGGGAGGACACGCATGGGAGGAGGAGGAGGCAGAAAGGACAAAAAATGGAGTAAAATATAAATAAAAAGTTAACAGTGACAAAAGCATAAATAAGTAGGAGTTTTATGTAAAACTTACAATATTTTGTAAAAGAAAGTATGAAATACAATTTCTCTTAAGAAAAGGTGTGAGCACAGCCGGATACATAGCTCCAGCTTGCAAACATACTACCTTTTTTTGTAAAATTGAATGGATGAAAAAATATAATGTAATAATCTCACAAATGTCATCTAAATACCCCTAACTTTGACACAAATATTTAAACTTTAAAAAGGTTTTTATTACCTTTTCAACATGTAAAAATGTACTAATATGCCCTTCAAATGTCACACGATGATTTTTTTAATTGAAGAAGATAAAAAATAACATCTTTGAAAGTCAAGCCACATGAAATTGACACGGTGCTTTTTTCAAAATTACAGGTATAGCAAGAACATTTTGAAAATTTAGAGAAAAAAAAATATTTTTATTGAGTTCAAAAGGTTATCTCTGTGCAGTGACGGAGTTAGGAAAAAACTAGGGTGGGGCGCTCCGGCCAACAACCATCAAATACCGGCAATAAATTTCAATCGTTTACTTGAACTTTTTAATTTTCTAATTTCTTATGTTTCCTACTTATACAGTTTATTGAGAGCAAATCGTAAAAAATGGAATATGATAAACTAGAAGATTATTGGAAAATTATTAAAATCTATTGATCCCCATACAATATCACGATAAAATTGTAGTATTTGTTATGTACTAATTAAAAAAATTTAATATAATAGTAATGAAATACACATATTTTAAAGTAGAAAATGTAAAATGGGTTAAATAGATGAATTAAAAAAATCTATAAACACTGCAAAACAGAGTTTGAAGGAGATGGAATGGAAAACACTGTTAGACCTGCTCTAATTTTAAAATTTCATATTTACTATTTTTTATCTAATTTTATAATAAAATCAAATTTTAAAAAACCTCAAGCATAGATCATAAAATTTAGATATATCAAAATGAAGAATACATCATAAATATATGATCAAAACTATAAAGTGCTCATCTTTACCAAATTGAAATTTTAAAGAAAGCCCAACCAAAGGTGAAACATGAGATTGGGTTGGGGTATTTGATAAAAGAAAAGGAAATTGTAACAGATGACCTTTTTTTTTTATGTTGGATTCATTTTTACCTCAAACAGCTTTTTATTGTAATTTTAACTCTTTTACTTATAACTTTGTGTGATTTTCCAATTGGTATACTTGGTATATCATGATTGGTCTACTTTAGTATACTAGTATATTTCTTAGTATACTTTGGTTAGTATACCAAGTATACTTTTCAGATCTAGCCGAAATCTCACCGGATCGCCGTCCCAATTTGCCGGCTAAACTCCAGAGGCTGGAAAAATCGTCGGAAAATTGATATCCTTGCGGAAAAACACCCTATCCTCGCCGGATCTTGCTCCTAACCGTCGGTTTCTCTGGTTTTTTCCCATCCCGATGTTGTTTTTCTGGCGATGATTGAAATCTGCCAAATTTGGATCTCCCGCCGCCTTATTCACCGGTTTTTGCCCTCCCGCGCACCGATCTATTCAATCGATCATAGTTCCGCCTAGAAAACGCCTCCTACCCACCAGATCTCGCCGGTAAACTAAAAAAACAAAAGGCAGAGCATATGAGATCTGGCGTCAGTCCCCGGCGACGGCGGTTCCAGATGTGGCGGTGGGATCTGATGGAGAAGGAGACAGTGACGGGATCTGGGGGAGAAGGAGGCGACAGGGTGAAAACAACGTCGATGACGGGAGGCAGAGTTGAGGCGAACGATGGTGATGAGGGGAGGTGGAGCTGATGAGGATGACAGCGACGATGGGAGGTGGGGCGGGCAAAGATCGCCAGAAAAAAAAAAGGAGAGATAGGGGAGGGGCGGTCAGAAATAGGTAACCTGAAATAGGTTTTTTTGTTGTTTTGGTTTTTGAATTTAGACATTCTTACAATGTGAGAGGACATTTTTACAATGTGAGAGTACATAGCCAAAATCCACTAGCATTTTTAGGACATTTGTTTTTTTCCCTAAAAGAAATTGAATGAAAAATTTAGTTAATTTTGTTGACAGCTGGGCCAATTCTTTAACGACATGTTCCAACAAATAATTTTTTTTAAAAGCAACTTAAGTGACACGATGCGTTTTCGGTCACTAACTATTTACCCATTTAATGATTTCATCCTTATCCTGCCCTCCCTTTGTCTTTGTCGTTTCAATTACAAATAGGGTTTATCCTGTCCTCCATTAATGTCGGCAGCAAGCTCGGTGTGGCAAAACACCTTGGTTATCAGGCGATTTGGTAGTTGGGGTGTGGCAACGAGCACACCATGCCACCCCCTGGCTCCGTCCCTTCCTATGTGTTTATTCTCTTGGAAATAGAAATATGACTACAAAGAAATACAGCTATTTGTATCATCGTAGACCAAATATTTTAAATGATTGTAAAGAATAAAGGGTAAACTTCAAAAACATATGTCATGGTTTTGACCATTTTCATAAGGGAGCATGAGGTTGTTTTCTTTTCAAAAATAGATTGTGATTTCAAAATTTTTTAAAGAAGATAACTTAATATCTTCATTTTAAAAATATTATAAAAAACAGGGATTATATTATTTATTTTAATATGAAATTTTGTAGGTTAATTAATGATAATTTAATACATTTTATAAATAAATTTGAATTTTGTGAGATAAAGAACTATTTTTTAAAATTTAAAGTATAATGCAAGCTTTGAAAAATCGAATGGAATAAATTTAAAAAATTATTTAAATTTGAATGAATAATTTTTAAATAATATGGTTTAACTATAGGAGTATTGATATGATTAAATATTTTTCGTAATATCATTAATTTAAATGATGATTACTGTTTTAAAAAATTTCAAAACCAGAAAGAAAAAAAAAACTCTTAAATTCCTTTTAAAAATGACCAAAATGACAGATATATTTTTGAAGTTTACTTAAAATTAGTAGAAAGGATTAGTAACATGGCAGGGTATATTTTTATCAGAAAAAAAAACATAGTAGGTTATATTTGTTGGTTGCCATGTACGGAATGATAGCGTGCCACGATTTACTCTTGAGGACCACTACCTCCTCCGGCCCCTACAATAACTGCTTCCCCTAATTTTGCTCATTTTTTAGGATTTATTTTGTACCCTTTTCGGTCTATAATTTGTTTACCCTATTCATTGTCCATCTTAACTTTAATTCACAGTTATGGTTTGGTATCCTGTGAGTACCTTGTTCGGACATTCCATATGCTGTTTCTTATTTATTACTCCAGGAATCAATAAAGATGAAACATATTTTCAGGAAAATGTAACCCAACATGACTAACTTGTCATGAACTTAGAAGAATCTCAACACCCTTTTTTATTCCTATGATATCAGCAAATTCTAAGCATTTTACTCAATCCGTTTAAACACAACTCGAACTACCTATAGGTTTTTACTTAAACGTGCATATCACGCTATCTGAACCATTTGGATTCATCAGCAGACAGTTCTCTCTCAAAAAAACTATATGTAATTTTTTCTAGAAGAAATACTTTGTTTCTATTGTGTTTCTCCTATATTTCTCAATTTAAATTTCAACACATACTTAGGTTTCACTTTCTCATTTTTGTTTGGTGTATCTCCTAATTCAAATTTTTTTAGTAGACTGACAAAGGGACAGATATATTAAACGACAACAAAATTTCTTCCTGTTCTACTCGGAAAACCTAGTAGAACCGATATGAACCCAAATTAGCCAGTGAATTGTTCAGGCAACGATGGCTTGCAATGTTGACAAAAAAAATCAGCAAAATCATACAAAAGGAACTAGTTAGCTTAGAGTCACTGCTTCGTTGTTCTGCTTTGAATCTCGGACAACCCATCTATTTATCCGAGTACGAGCTATAACTACCTGCATGTCAAAATTAATAAATTTAATTCTATCAATCTTGTTTCATTACCGGTAACTAATTTTATAAAAAATTAAGGTTCAATTGTGCCAAATCCTAATTCAGCAATACCTGTTTATCCCAGTCAGTTTTGAAGGTAATTATGATCAGGGCAATAGTTTGAGTAAATGTTCCAAAAATCATCCCAATCCAAACACCCTGCAATTAATATACATTAATACATATAAAAAAAGTAATAACCAGAGCTAAATAGAAAAATTAAAAAAAAAAAAAAAAACAGGATAAAACTATGAAATACCTTGACTTGGAGGCCTAGAACATAACCAAGAACAACTCCGACTGGAATCCCAATCAGGTAATAACAGGCCACATTAACATATGCTACTATGCTTTGCCACCCTGCTCCCACCGCAACTCCTGCACCCATAAAATACGTTCAATTTGGTTCGATTATTCTAACCACATTTCAAAATAATAATAAAAAAACATCTTTTACTTTTTATAAAAAAGTTTAGACATGTCACACAACTTACAACATGAAACGAAAAGGTTTGGAGACAGTAGGAGAAATTTACCGGAGAGAACGGGTTGAACGCTGTTCATGAGAATAGAGAAAGCCAGTAGGGGAGAAAGATCAGAAACTGCATCCACAACTTGCTTACTTTCGGTGAAAATGTAAGCGAGTTCTCCTCTCAAGAACAAGAAAGCCACAAACAGAACGAATCCAATTGTGAAAGATGTGGACACTATTGTCACTATAGAGAATTTCGCTGCTTTTGAGCTTCCTCTTCCTAGCTCATTCGATATTCGAACACTGCAATAAAGTTTTTAATTCACACATTACAAATATGTCGCATTATTAGTATAATTTAAATAAGATTTTTTACACGATTCGAAGGTACCTTGCTGCAGCTAAGAAACCCAATGATATCATCATTTCCCAACCATTGATGTTTAAGCTGTAATTCAAATACCATCAAATTAGTTGACTCGTGTGAAAAGAAAACTTCAGTTTAGTAGAGCATCCAAACTTTGTACTATACTCCGACCTAACATGAAAAAGATACTTGTAACGAATTCATTCATATTCAATTATACAAACTGGAATGGGTTGGGAACTAACAATCTAGAAGAAATTTGATACAACTCAATTTGAGTGCTAGAATTGTACATTTTTTTATAAAAATGAATTGAAATAAATTATTTCAAAAAAAATGATAAATATCAGTGTAACATATTGGAATAAATAGAGGCAAGTATAAGCACCATTACAAAACATATTGTTCTCTCATTCATCAAAAACAGAACAAATAGAGGGAAAAGACTAAAGAATCAAAGAATGAATACCAAATTGCAAGTGCATCAATGGAAACTTCAGCATTTTTCAGATTCCCAGTCAGAAGAACCAGAATCGTGTTGTACCAAAGCTCCAGGCTGCCACCAACAAAACCAAACTCAGATTAACATAATCATAAAATTTAAGGGCTTAAACAGGTGTTCAGCCTGAAATCAAGGAGCTTGTTTTACCAGAGCATAGCACCAGATGACAAAGAAAGCTTGATAATAGGCCAAAGATCATGAAAAGCCAGCATCGAAAACCCCTTCCAAGTTTCACTACAACTCCCACAGATAATGAACAAAAGCTGGCCAATATTGGGTATCCAATAAGCCAAGATTGTGGACACCAAAGCTCCCACAAGTCCAAAATCATACTTGACAGTAAGCAGCCATGAAAGAAAGACATGGAGAGACAGAGAAAAGGCAGCCAAGTAAGCAATAATCATGTTCTTGCTCTGCGCTTGGAGGAACATTTGGCAAGTAAACGATACAACAAAGCTAAACAGAACAGGCATTAGCCACAGAGAAATGCGCCCTGCAACTCTTGCAATCTCTGGATCTTGGCCCAGCGCCATTAGAATGGGCGTAGTGAAGATGAAGAGCGGAAGAAGAAAGACACAACAGGTAAATAGCACAATCCAAGATCTCTGAAGGTAAACACCCAGCATGGGGTACTGTTTGGCTCCATAGGATTGCCCGCAGAGCGTTTCCAAAGCACTCGCCATCCCCAACTGCACCGTCAATCATTTTTCAGTTCTAAATTTAACATAGAAATCGATTCGTCAACAGTGAATTTGTTTCAGGAAAGCAAAGATCAACGAGATTACACTGCACCAATCAGCTTCCCCAAATTTGAATTTAGGTTTTAATTAAACGCGAGAAAGTAAAGAGAAGGGAAAGGAACGTACCAGGACGCCATTAGCGAACCTGAGAAGAACAGTGAAGACGAGGGAATAGGCAGCGAGTTCAGTGGAGCCAATGTGTCCAACAAAAGCCTGAGTGATTACCGTGATCCCAAAGGTCGAAAATCTGGTGAAAATTGCAGGCGCAGCAACTCTCCACATCTTCTTCATTTCTCTCCATACTTTCTCCTTCAACTCTCCCTCTTCTTCTTCATTTTCTTCCTTTGCTTTTATCAGAAGCTTTTCTTTCATTTCTCCCTCCATTTTTTATTCGGCTGCCAAATGAAGATGAAATACAACTACTACAGCTTTAAATTATTATGCAGAGTCTAATTTCTGCACGGAACGTTTCAGTATACTGTATATGTCAGACTTTCCTTGTAATAAAGACCAAATTATGGGAAATCTTCAACTGCTTCACTCAAAATAATATTATAATACTGCCAAGCTTCCATCGTCTTCCATTTGCCTAAAGAATTTTTAAAGTTTCGTGACACGAAATATTATGCGCAAAATGACAAGGTTAGCAAATTCTTTATTAGTAACATTTTACAGTAACAAAAGTCAAAATTGTACTTAGATTGACTCTTCTATAAATATGTAATTAAAATGGTATGATGTGTATCAGCAAAAAAAAAAATGGAATGATGTGAAATTTTATATAACCCGTGATCTTTAATGATACCCCATCTATATGAACCAATAGTTTTGTATTTCAAATAGTATTTGTATTTCTTATCGCATGTAATTGCTATTATATTGGAGACGATTAATTTTTTTTTTTCAAATTTAACTAGAATATTGAAAACATGGATAGGAAAAAATTGGAGTCTTTAATTCTTATTGCTCTGTAAACCGAAAATGTTAAATGCATTATTAAAAGGTTTAAGTATATTCTACGATTACTTTATTTTTTTCAAAATTAATTTTATTTTACTTTTTATCATCATTGGATTAGTGAGATGAAATTCAATCCAATGGTGATAGTGATAAATAAGAAAAAAATAAATTCACAAATTTAACATGGTTAAGAAACAATCATTTATTTTAATTTAGTCGATTAAATTTTATTTTGGTTCCAACAAAGTCTTTTGTCAGCTATAAGATGTCTACTTTTAGAGTCTTTTCCCATTGATTGTTTTTAAAACTATTTATGGAAATTGTTTTTAACTTACATATTGGTTTAAGTGATTACTGGATTGTTTTTGAAAGTTTATTTATAAATTGCTTATAAGTAGTTGGATTAATTGGCGAAGAGAAAATATTATAATTATTAATTGACTGAAAATTATGTGTTTCTCATTGTTTTAACTGCATATTTTATATCTCAATGAACAAGTAAATTTTAATATTATATAACCTTAAAATCATTATGCTTTTAGATATGTTATTTTAAAAAATAAATAAAATGCTTTCCATTGTAAAAGAAAGGAATAATTGTGAGCGGGCGAGCCTTTCTCCTCCCCTTTTCTCATTTTCACCGACCAATTCCTGGCGAGTTGCCAATTACTGGTGCGGGTGAAAAAAGGTTTGAAAAGGACTTTTTACCACTGACCTGGAGGGCAGACAGGGGTCTCCTATCACGGCACTTTCTCGCAGCGGGAGGGAGATCTTGCATCAGAATCGAGCCAAAGGGCCCAGAGATCGAGGTTTGAATACCTCGTATCTCGCATTAAAAGACATTGGATCGACTATGATGTGCCAAAATATTTGGTTTTAAAGAGATCGGAAAACCCATCGCTTAATAGCGAATCGTTTTCTTAAATACAGTTTTGGAGTAGCCACCTGGTTCAGCTCACAACCAGGAATTAACAGAGAAACGGGTTCGTGCGAAAGGAATACTCGTGATATCGATCCAACATTATCAATGATATACCATAAAATGACTCAAATTAGTGTGTATACCTAGGATATATTTTATTACATGCTTGCTTTATATACCTTGCGTAATTTAAACAGTGTAGGGTACAGGCTTACCGTACGTTCTTGTGTATGTTCACAACAAGAAAACCAGAATCATATGCATATGTGTTATGATGCAATCAATCAATGCAATAAAGTTGG
>CAOJBJ011773925.1:0-11757 GCA_948291685.1 Euphorbia celastroides | reverse complement strand
GAATGGTTCTCAAGAAACACGATCCTTGAATTCTAAAAATTTTTTAACTAATAATTCCGCCTTCATGGCTGATTTTTCAATGATGAATTCCTTCACTCCCCACCTTTGGGACACAGATACAACCCTTCTTAGTATTTCAGTCGAAGTTTGATTGATGACGGCTTTCACACCCGTTCTGTTCGCAATTGGCACATTCGCCTTCAAGATTCCATTGCAGATGACATTGTATGGGTCTGCCCATGGCTTAACATCAGGAGAGTTGTTGTGAACATGAGGAACAATGGAGTCATTCTCTTTGGATTCTATGAGGTGACTTTCTATTCGCTGGATTGCGTTAGGAGACAATATGGTTATGAACAACACATTCCCAATGTTTAGAATGGAACTTGCGGAGCAATCAACAGTCTTTGGAACCAGTGCGTCGAGACATATGGCACAATCGCCGAATGGAGAATGTGAATCTATCCCCAGATTTTGACACTTGTGTAGATGCTCACTACTTATCATGGCTTTCAGAGATTCATGTTTGCAGCGACTTGGTGGTGAAGAGAAAAATCACAGCCAGACACAAAGAACCGGCTTCAAGTTCTAGGACTTAAAGCTGATATAAAATCTGCAATGTAATAATTAGCTTTGTGCAATGCAATAAACAACATTCGCAGTTAATCAATGTAAATCATGTTGTATTTTAATATCAAGATGCAATATGACTAAAGGGTTAGATCATGAAATAGACTTGGTGTCGATATCCGTTTTGGTAGCCATCAGTCGTTATCAATAACCCTTTTCAGGTTTTGTTCTTGACAAAACTCTCATTCTTTTGTGTTTTAAGTTTTTCCTTGAAGCCCTCACTAGTCTTGGTAGACAATACACGTAGTAGTGCTTTAGCTTGTCGGAGTTTATCAGATTGACGAATTCATTCCCATCGAGATCGATGACCTTAACTGCTCCTTTATGGAAAACCTGTTTCACCACAAATGGACCATCCCAATTTGGTTGAAATTTTCCCCGAAAAATCAGTGTGATTCTTCCGCAATTGCTTCTAAATCGCCGGGTTTAAAAGGTTGACTTCCCTTCTTAACCTTTCGATTATATGCCTTTGCCATTCGTCGTTGGTAAACTTGCACTCGATCTAAAGCTTCCAATCGTTTTTCATCAATCTGATTCAACTGTTCATACCTAAAACGTGCCCATTCTTCTTCAGTCAGTTTTGGTTCCAGAATGACTCTCAGCTATTTGAATTTCGATTCAGCCGGCATTACAGCTTCCGTACCGTATACCAAGAGAACAGAGTTTTCCCCGTAGGGGTTTTGACACTGGTGCGATATCCCCATAATGCATATGGTAAATGATCGGCCCAATCCTGATATGTAGCCACCATTTTTAAGAGAATTTTCTTAAAGGCTTTGTTGGCGGCTTCAACAGCTCCATTAGCTTGAGGCCTGTATAGGAAAGAGCGATGGTGCTCAACATCATTTTTCTCAAGAAGATCAGTTGTTTCTCCTTGAAATTAAATTCCATTGTTAATGACTATATGATGAGGAATTCTGAATCTCGAGAAGATGTGTTTTTGGATGAAACGAGCCATCTTTTTAGTTGTAACGGTGGTATAGGATTCAGCTTCTACCCATTTCAAGAAATAATCAATATCCACGATTATGAACCGATGACCATTGGTTGAAGAAGGCTTGATTTCTCCAATGATATCAATCCCCCAGGCAGAAAATGGCCATGGAGTAGACAAGGCTTGAAGCTCGATAGGGGAAAGATGACTGAGATCCCCATGTACTTGGCATTCGTGATAGCGTTTAACTTCTGCTACACAATCACCAACCATTGTCAGCCAGAAGTACCTTATTCGTTGAATCTTTTTGGCCAACATTACCCCATTCATATGTGGTCAACAGGTACCAGCATGGATTTCCTGAATCATTTGCTGAGATTCCCTTTGAGGGAGGCATTTGAGAAGCATCACATCGATGGATTGCTTGAATAGTTCTCCATCGATCAATCTAAATTGCATTGCTAACCTTCGTAGCATACTTTGGTTCGAATCACTAGCTTCTTTCGGATATGATCCATCCTTGAGATATTGCGCAATGTCCTTATACCATGGATCTTCGTTTTCTGTTTCTTCTTCATTGATATTGAGGAGGTAACATGGAGTTTTAGATACTTCCACAATTAAAGGCCCGAATGGTCGTTCTTGCGGAATTTCCCACATAGATGCCAAAGTGGCTAAGGAATCAGCCATTTGATTCTCATATTGAGGCACATATCGGAATTCACACGAGCTAAACAATGTTGCTTTAGTCCATACAGCCTCCAAATATGGTCGGAGAGATTCTTCTTTTAAGTCCCAATCTCTAGTGACCTGTCTGATGACTAATGATGAGTCGCCTATGATCTCAACTTGGTCTGCCTTGAGCGTTAGTAAGGAAGTCATTCCAAACAAACATGCTTCGTATTCAGCTCCATTATTGGTAGTTTTGAAATCATGTCTTTTTGATAGTATGATGATCTCGTTTCGAGGTGTAATGATGATAACCCCGAGACTCGCCCCTCGCTTGTTGACAACACCGTCGAAGTACATGGTCCACTTCTTGGTACCTTGCGAGATAGTAGTGAATTGTTCATCGGGAAAGTCAAGGCTTTCGACGTAGTCTGAATTTATGGGTTGATTAGCCAGAAATTCAGATACAGCTCATCCTTTGATGGCCTTTTGAGTGACATATTCAATGTCGAATTCTGAGAGACCACTGAATAATGGATTTCTCATCCTCTTCATTTATAGCAGCAACAACGAACCCATAACTAGCATCACTATCGAGAGTTGCAACGGTTGATAACTTATATGCTTTCAAAATACCACCTTTCCATTGTGTGGTATTTTTACCAGCTGGTGCAAGGTAGAAGGGACCCCTCCTAGTTTGTGAAACCAAGGCCTTCCCAATAGGAGCAAGAACGTGACCGGTATGTCAATGATAGTTAAAGTAACCATGGAGGAGATTTCTCCAAAGTCTACTTCAGCTTCGAAGGTGCCAATGACAGATCTCTTGGAATCATCGTAGGCTTTTATCACAATTTTGCTTTTTGAGAGCTTGCTTTCGCATATCCCCAAGATTGGAAGTATATTTCGTGGATAAACATTCAACGTAGAACCATGATCAACCATAATGCATGGCATGGTTTTCCCCAATATCTGTGCTTGTAGGTATAAGGCTCAATTGTGATTGGTGCCTTCTTTTAGCAAATCTTGAAGAGTGAATGAGATATCAAGTCTCTGAGGTTTGTCCAGGCTTGATACAAAGACATAAACTTCTTCAGGCGTAGCCTGAGTTGGAGCCTTAATTTTCATGAGCTTTTTGACTATAGCCCGACGATGTTCTCAAGAACTGAGTAACAATTCCCGTACGCTCATCTTGGCAGGTACTAATTTCAATTGATCAACCAATGGTGTTTCTTTTGTTTTGGTTTTACTAGAATCCGTAGGAGGAGTTTTTTCAACAGTGGTGGGTTTTGGTGGGCTAGTAACTCTACCACTTTTGGTTGTGGGTGCAAGGATTTTATCGAGAGATAATTGAAGTCCAGCCCTAGTCTCGATAGGATAAAGTGGCGGAAAGACCTCGACTTCATCAAAGTCTTCAAGCAATTCAATTTCTTTCAGATTGAAGGACTTTTTGTGAGAGAGTGTTCACACTTTTGAAGGAAAATTTTTTTCACTAGCATTAACTTGGGAAATCAATGATAGTACCACATCACCATGATCAATAGTTCGTATCATGTTGACTGGGGAAGAAGGATCATGAGGCCTGAGAGTTAGGTTTTGGCCCTAACGTTTCATTTGCTTAAGAATGGCTTCTTTCAACTGAGCTTTAGTTATAAAGAATTGGAAAAAAGATATTTTCATTTTGTGCCATATCCACATTTGTATCCTTGTTAAAGTGCCTATCTAAGTGGTTGCATCTCCTCGGATAGTTTGCAAGAACAGTTTCAGCCATCAGAACTAGTGCAAGTTTCATGCCGCCGTTTCGCAACGAAATCTGTCAACAAATTCGAAGGGGTCGATTGCCCCATCAAATGTCAACTTAGCAGGGAGGGGATCATCCTTCATTTGTGGAGGATAATACTTTTCATACCTCAAGCATTGGAAATAATAGGGCTTTATATAATCGTGCCAGACAACGTCGCGTTGCCCGAGTTGCTCGGACATGTCACCCTAATCAGGATTTGGGTGAGCTGTACCCATGATCCTTTGGAAGATATATCCTTTGGAGGGCCCTTCCCCCTCTTCATTGATTGCATATGTATGCCTATCAACATAGAAGACAAGCCCATCATCAGAGCTATTGTTAGATGTGTAGCTATCTATGGAATATTAGTGGAATCATCATGTGGATCATCAGTACTTATGTAGCCATGATTCCTTAGAATCACAGGCTCTTCATCTGATTCATTATCTTCCGAATTTGGGGGAGATATGTTTGGATTTTCAGCATGGAGTTCCTGAGTTGGAAATACCCACCATGGTTGATCAGTGTCCTCACTATGTCTTGCATTTACTGTCCAGTCATCATTAAAGGCTGGAGAATATTCTAGAAAGGGTATGACAACCTATTTAGCAAATTGTTGAACGAATTGCTTTTCCAAAGTTTCCCAATCATCCTTTATTACTCCGGGAGCTGATTGTACCATTCAAGCGCTTCACCTTGGAGACCTCTAGGAAAATGGATATGATAATCCTCTACTTATCCATAATTTCAAATTAATCACTTAAGAATATAATTGGATCACTCCTTCCCTGATACTTGATAAAGAGGAGATTACGAGAAATTTCAATAATGTCAGCAACAGCCAATGTATGCCCTATTTCTATGTCATCAAAATCAAGGACTTGAATTGAATTGACCATGCGAAAATTGGGCAAAGGATTGTTCTGAGTACTGGGTTTCTTTTTGGGTTCCTCAAGTTTACCCTCAACAATGAGTCATTGGATATCCTTAAGGAGACGCTCACATTCATTGTTCTTTTGTCCGTTGGCTACGTGGTAGGCATAAAAGTTTTCACGATCCTCTTGAGAAGGAGGAGTGAAAGGACGGACACTTTGAAGGATGTTGGCTCTTCTCAGTTTTGTGAAGACTTGAGAAAGAGATTCTACCCAGGGGGAAAGAGGTTGTCGAGCAGTTGCGGCAACTATCTCGATTTGTTTAATAGTAAATTTCTTGGTACGAGGGTAAGAAGTGTAACCAGAGGAAGGAGGGTTCTCTTGATTTGGTCTTTCAGACCCACGACTTTGGTTAAGGCTTTGCAATTCCTCCTGTCTCCATTGTTCCTCTTCTTCATACTTTTCCAACCTCTTGGCATAGTTTAGCACCTCATTGAAATTAGCAAACGTTTTCATTTTCATCTGCTCACGATATTTTCAAGCTGATCCTTCAACCAATTTGACAAACAAATCTTGTAGCTTTGGAGCTCCATCAACTAAAGCTTGAACCTCCATCCATCGATGATAGTAATCTTCAAAGGGCTCATTGGCCTTTTGGCGGACCCTTTCTAATTCCTGGAGAGTAGTCTCCATCTTATCATTATAGGAAAATTTTTCTACGAAGGCATTACTTAGGAGTTCCCAATCAGATTTAACCTCAGGCTTTAATTTCATAAACGAGTCAATTGATGTACCACGGAGGGTAGTCTGGAATAAATTGAGGATGTGGATATTAGCTATCCCCATACTTTTCATGATGCGCAAATACCCTTCAAGATGAGCTACTGGAGACGTAGTCCCATTGAATGGTACAATATACGGCATGACAAAATTCAACGGCAAAGGTACAATATACTTTCTTGACTTCATCATCCAATTCAGTTATCTTTCAGATTAAATCCTCATTCACACTAGAATCCCTTGATGTTGATGGCCGACAGGTTCTAGCATATGCTTCAAAAGAATCAAAGAATTCTTCGGTTTGCAAGAGACGCTTTATCTCTTCAATAGACGGTGTACTTCCATTTTGGGCACTATGGAGGAATACTCGACGGTTTCAGATACCCGATCTAGGTGAATGGCCTTTCATTTGCAACCTTTAAAGGGAAACACGAAGTCAGCATTCGTGCCCCAGCAATCTTGCTACACATAGTGAAAATGATGCATGAAAGCTTGGGCAAACCAAGCGACTTCTTTTCTATGCTTCATAAGACTTTGAATAGGAAAACTACCTTAATCTAAGACATTGGTAAGAAGAAGGGGATTTGGGATTTTGGCGAGTGGCTGTAGGTTTTGGTAATTTTTATTATTGAAAGGGGTGACCCTTAGAGTCGATCGTTTAGTCATTGACAATGTGCCTCACTGGGCGGAAGAGATGGCTTGCTATGACCAGAAACGATGGTCATTCTAGGAATGCCTAACAATGTGCCTCACTAGGTGGAAAGGATGGCTTGCTATGGCCCGAACCAGTGGTCATTTTGGGAATGCCTAACAATGTGCCTCATTGAGCAGAAAAGGTGGCTCGCTATGGCTGGAAACGGTATTCATTCTTGGATTGCCTAACAATGTGCCTCACTGGGCGGAAAAGGTGGCTCACTATGGCCAAAAACGATGGTAATTCTGGGAATTCCTAACAATGTGCCTCACTGGGCAGAAAAGGTGTCTCTAGGGACGGAGTTGACTCAAGGATCAGAGCTTTGGTCATCCATGGGATGCCTACATTTGTGGGACAATCATTTGTGTGGGAGAAAATCTTTTTATTTGTTTATTTGAGGGAATACAATGGGGAATGGGACAATTTTTGGTCATTTTGAGAGAAATGCCAAAGGGTTCATTACAATGAAATAAGTCAATTTGGATATAATTTGAGAATCGGGTCATCCGTGGGATACCTTTACAATGGGAATTTTGGGAAGATGACATCAAGGAAAAAGATGATTTGGGTCATCGAGGAGGTGCCTGCGATGCCATTGGAAAATAAAATTTTGGTCTCTCTTTCAGTCTAGGATTCAAGGCATTTTCCCTTTTTGAGTTTTGTGAAGCATAGGGAAGAAGACAATTATGACAAGCAGTATGAGATGTGGCTACACTAAAATTTGATTAGCATGCACACACAATATGGGTTATATATCAATCAATCAAATCATTAGAATACGCTGCACAAGGAACAAAGTTAGAGCTGCTTAGGGAACAAAGTTAGAGCGTCTCACTCTTTTTCATTTCTTCCAACCTTATTCCTCCGGAATTGTCCTAGGGGACAGGCTTCTAAAGGTCCTTACCAGTTTTTACTCAGTGTGGGGGTAATCCTAGGGGAAGTTGCAAGGAATTTTCTATATGTAGGTGGTCACGTAAATGGCTTTGAATTCGAGAGTAGGGTAAGGGTATAATGCGCATCCAGCTAATTGAACCCTTAAGACATTGGCACATCAAAAGTGATCCTTTCACTGTTTAGATATACACTACACCATATATTGCTTTTGCCAACAAGACAAATGTGATTACTAATGTTGAAAATGTGTTGTCTCAGGTGATTAGCCAACACTCCCCCAAAAATATGAATGTCAGAATTTTGGGCGTGACTATAGGTCCATTAGCCAACACTTTGCTTGTTTAACCCGACACCCTGGATGTGTAGGCTTAGGGTCTTCTGGTTACATTATTCTATGTTTTGGCGGCATTGTTATTGTGTTGGTTTATTTGTTTCGAAATAACATCAACGTGAATTACCTACACTTTTGAATTTGAAATGCCTACACTTTTCTTGAATTTATTTTTATCTTTGGGCAACATTTTGTCCTGTAAATTGATGGCATATTCTGACATTACACTTTTTGGTTTTAACAATACTGTTAGCACATTAGCTGACACTTTTGAATTTTACATTTTATATTCTTAACATCATATATTTAATAGATTTCCCAACAATTTTTTCCTCTACATATATAGTACAATAATAACATAAAATCCAAAACATATTCATGATAAAATCCAAAACATATTGATTACATCCATAACATCACAAGGTACTAGTGAAATGCAAAAAAGTATTGTGATAATATCCACTAAGTACTAGCTCACAATACTAGCTAGTAAGCCAAAAAAGACATGTTCATAAAGTACTACTCCTTAGAGAGATTATCATTCTCACTTGAGCACTCACCAAATCCTTCCAAATTTAGGTTCAAATTTGGATTATCCTCCACAAGTTTTTTAATGAACCATGCCATCTTTTGGTTCATTTTTTGCTCCATTTTTGCTCCATCTCTTCCTCAATGTGGCTCCTTAATTCTTGCACATATATATCATCCAAACCACCAGGATCACTTTCCATAGACTTTTCCTTCCCTTTCACAGTTGCAAGCCTCCCAACGAGCCAAGAAAGTCCATCTGAGGTATTACCATTCGGAATCTGATCTACACTCTCACTATTGGCATTATTTGCACACATATCTTCAAGTTTATCTTGTGAAAGAAGACATAATTATCAACTGAAATAGAGGACAAGAACTGCGAATAGCGACAACAAACACCTTCAATTTCACTCTAATTACTCAGTTTTCAACCAAATATTAGCAGGAAGAATGCAAATTTCATACAGCATTAAAATGTCAAGGTTCGAACAAGCAAGAACAATCTGCTCTACTCTGTTTTCACACAAAAGATAGGCTACAAACACTAAATTAGCATATAATAGCAGTATTTCAATCCTACAGTCATACTTAAAACAAGCTTATCGATCATACAAGCATCTTCCATACTAGAAAAATCTGAGACTATGATCATGCTTTCACTCAAACAATCAATCCTACAAGTATATTCCATCTTGAGTTATAATTACCAACAATCAATCCTACAAGTATCTACAAGATCAGACAATCAAGTTCTTAAGTTGATAATTCATCACTTTAGTTTGGGTCTTGTACTGACGTCCCTCTTTCCGTTTACGAGTAACAACAAACATTTCTACCTTGGATGGGTCTTGGTTACCCTTTCTTTTTTTCTGACAAAAAAGAAAATAAAGGACAATTTCGTTAGTTCTTATATTTTATGTACTAGAGCCATAAACAACATTCAAACAAATCCATAATAAGGGAAGCATTACCAAATTGTTACGTATTTGCGAAAAAAGCCTTGGTCCAGTTGTGTGAGTATCAATTACTTTCCTTTGAGCCTCAACATTTTTCGTTGCCCTTTCCTATAAATTTAAAGCGAGCCGGTAAGTGTATGCAAGGTGTTTACATAGACTCCCGCGCCCTGAGAAATCAGCATTTTCAGGCGACACCAATCCTATGCAAACAATATCAGAGGGGCATAACAAGCGTTTGTAGCCCATGAAGGACATGAGGACCTTCATGCAATATGCAAATGCAATCAATTTCATTATCTCTATATGAGTCATTTTATTATTTGTCGCTTGGATTGATGTTACTTTCTTAATTTTGCCGAAAACGGTTTTCAAAAATAGTTTTTCAAAAATCAGTTTTGAAAAGTTTTGTCCCAACCGGAGTCGCGAGACTGTGAGCGGGCGAACCTTTTCTTCTCCCACTGGATCCTTAAACGACTAGGAGTTGCCATTCCATGAGCGGGTGAGAAAGGGACTTAACTACCACGGACCTTGAGGGCAGACAGGGGTTGATTACCACGACACATACTCGTAGCGGGAGGGAGATCTTACGTCAGAATCGATCTATGTGTCCTAGATATCGAGGCTTGAATACCTCGTATCGAGGCTATGATATGCCAAATCACTTCGTTTGAAAAGAAGTTAAAAATCCCTTGCTTAATAACAAATCATTTTCGAAAACAGTTTTGGAGTCGCCACCTAATTCAGCTCACAACCAGGAATTAACAGAGAAATGGGTTCGGGCGAAATGTTTATTCATAACATCGATCCAACATTAACATGAAATATTGTAAAATGACTCACAAGTGTGTGTCCCTAAGGTTGATTTCATTAAATGCTTTCTTTATATAATTGTTGGAGTTTTAGCAGTTGAGCAAACGGGTCAGAGGGGGGGTGAATGACCCTTTTTCGCGGAAATAGATGACAATTTAAATTTTCTTCAGTTCCGAACTCTGGTTGATTCCGGATGCAAGGCAGTTGATGTGATCTTATGAAATTTTAATTGTACTCATGTTTTTATCCAGGTTCGGCCCCTGCCTACTCCAGTCCCTAGAACTCCTACTGGGCTTTAATCCACTAATGACCTCTCTAAAGGCAGAAAATAAGCCTTTTACAGTTGTTACCGTATACAATACCCTTCTCTCTAAGCATATATAAGTGAACTTATCCCAAGTTCAAGTGAGTCATCTACCTGAAGCTGTACTATCCGGAAGTAGGATATACCACAGATCTTATCCCAAGATCAGTTAAGTCCTTTTCTTCGTGGGATATACCACTCCAGATCACTCACCGGATCCTAGAGCTAAGTCCCAGTTCTCTCAATCACCCCTGATTGAAGAACTTATACATTTGTGTTTCTCACAAATTTATCATGAACAGATAAATTACATTTTGGTGTTCTCTCGAGTATTTACTAGATCCTAATTCTATGAAGTTGCTCTTCTAAGCAGATTGATTGGATCAGCGTCTAATTCTTCAGGTGAATCAACAACTTCTTCGATTCTCCTTGTCTTCTATTTATATGTTGATCTTTGTTAGTTACCGTTGGAGAATGATCAATCTTGATCGTTGAAGAAGCTAAACATTGGTACATTCGGACCGTAGATTGAGATGTTAGTCTCAACTTTGTATCCGTTTTATTTTGGGAATATGTGTACCAATTAAGGAATATATGATCTCAGATATTTCTGTTGTTCTGTAGATCTTCCTTGTAGCCTTTGATTTGCGGTGTGCTACACGCGCTCTGCTGTTGGCTGATTGGTGACTTTATGTCACTGTCAACTTACTGTTTTTGTCCTTTAGTACTTTTCTCTTCTCTGACGTTTCTGACAGTTGGTGAGGATAGCTTTTAATGCATCTTGAAGATCGTTGTAAAGCTTTTCTGATCTACTTGGTCTTTTGGAACTTGTTTGAATCACTTGGTACTAGATCCACTTTTGTCCACGTGGATTCCGGATCCTTTCCTTATTTGCTGAATTCCGGAAATTTCTAATCCGGCCCTGAATTTAGCACTTTGACTTCTCGGAACTTGTTTTTCTTCAAAATTTCTTGGAAGTAGATCGAATCTTTGGGTTGGTTGTGCAGCTTTCAATAAGCTCCTCCATTTGATGTAGGCTAGATCCTAAGGAAAAGATTCAAACACATAACAGCATACAAATATTTATACTCCCCCACAATCTTATGCATTAATCTACACTCCCCTGTGATCTGAGCCTGAGTGCGTCATACTTGATTGAAGCAGATTGTGATGAGTATTTCAGATTCCACTATTATACCTCTGTTGTTAACAATGTGTTAACATCATTGAAGTTCAAATTACATGTACAGAGTATAATAGTAAAGCAACATTTACAAGAAGCTTAAAGAAGATAGTTGACAATATTACATTAAGAACCTATCTACTTCATCTTCTTGAACTTTCGAGACTTGCTCTGAATCTTTCCTTTGTCGAGCAGTCTTGACTTCTAATGCTTCTTTTCCTCTTGTGGTTAGAGAGGATCATTGATTGCATCTTTGGAGTTTGCATAAGACCTCCTGATCATGTTTGCTTTATCATGATTAGTTACTCAGAAGATTTTCAGATCCGGAGTTGTGTAGAGTTTGGATCTTCAAGCTTTGTCTTCTAGAGCTGTTTAGAGTCCAGGTCTTC
>CAOJBJ011773592.1:0-15599 GCA_948291685.1 Euphorbia celastroides | reverse complement strand
ACCAAAATGACAGCCTTTTTGGAGAACAAGAATAGCCATGTGATTGTGCCAAGTGGCACTCCTTGATCAAGCCATATACTCTCCTCATTCTCTCCACTTTTTCTATACATACCATTCATTTTATGAAGAGGGAGGACCTCTTTAAAAATTCTACCAAAATTCTTCTACATTAGAGACTCGTCAGCAACCCTACAATCAGCCAACCATAGAGAATCAATTCAACTTAGGTAAAACCCTCTTGAATCTCATTTTTTGCTATTGTTTGCATGTCCTTCCTTTTCAGTTTCCTTTTCTTTCGGTTTCTGCTAAATTTTCCTCTCTTTTTTTCAAATACTGATTTAAGCATTGGAGAGTCCCTTAAAAGGGGCAACCCCTATCATTTTTGTCTTGTTTGTTGCACCGGAGCTCTAGCTCCAAAACCATACCCATGGGCGGCAAGGTTAAAAACTGTTATTGGAAGAGATAGTAAGAACACAAATTTCGATAATATCTGTTAAACACCCATATGTAACCCCAAAAGGTACCTTAAAGGGTTAGAGTTATTTCATCAATAGAAGGAGCATTTATGCTCTTAGCCAAGCAATGTGAGATATCCAACAATATCCTATACTTATCCATCAAAAAACTAGATAATATCATCAAAATCTCCTCTAGTTTGTCAAGAACATTTGTTATTAAACGTATACCATTTGAAAGGGTATTTCATGAAATTGAAGACTAAGTTGTAAATGTTTCTCCACGTTCAAAGAGAATTTTACTTGTACATTAATGCTCCGGAAACTGTCCCGAGGGATGTGGATTTTTAATTAGTAAGAACTTGTCGACACGTATGCAATATATTTCTCCCTCTCAAGACGAGTGCTACTTAACTCATTGTTGATCATTTTGTTTGTTTCGCTGGTGCTGACCTTCGTTTTGTTTTCATATTTTTTTCATTGTGGCTTTTTGTTTATTTTAAGATTAGGTTTCTTTATTTTAATAGTCTCTCGCTCATGTCTACGGCCTCTAGGCTCCATCAAAACTAATTGCATCTATCATCACATACAGAAGGTCTACATCAATTCAGGCATCGAAAAAGTACGAACTAAATTATGTTGGAGTTATTATAGCCAATAGAGTATTAGTAAATGGATTAATGAGGTGTCATAGTTTCTTGTCATTATTTTGATAGACTTATTGTTCAAGGGAAAATTTCAGCCTTGTATTTGAGTTTAAATAGCCATGGTTTGTATCATTTTTACTTGAGATGGATAATAGAATCTCATTCTCCATTTGTGAGATTTTTCTTATATAATGACAAGTTATGTTTGTGATTTTATCAAAACATACTTATTTCAATTATCGTCATGAAAATTCAAAAACGAATAACAAATATCGAGATGTATAATTGAGAAAAAAATAACTGCTCAGTCAAAACGAAAAAAAGGATCTAGCAATTATTATTTTCAAATTAAGGAAAGCAGAGAGCAATATGCTGATTTATTATCTAATGACCAATAATTCGAGAATAACATTGTTTCACAACGAAACATACATATCAATTAAATTGTAACTGTGGTAGTTGCATCAGTTTGTCAAAGGTATCAACTTAGTTGGAATGTTTTACTTTCAATACCATAACTCGGAATAACATCTCTCTCAAAAAAGAAAAAAAGAAACATACAAACTTCAATATATCCTCATATATAGAAAGTAAATTGATCCACTGAGGCCAGCTAACACTTCCCCTGCATACACAACATATAAATACAAAATTAAAGAAAAAACACAACAATTTTTCAAAAGAATTAATGATGAAGAGAGAAAACACTACTTGAAAATTGCAATATGATACACATTCAGGTGTGCAATCACCAGCTAATTGTTTGGGATTTTCATTTTTGCCTTCTGGTAACTTCCCTTCTCTCTTTGCACAATTGTCTAGACAAGGATCCATACAAGTTTTGCAGTCGTCACTTTGAATTGCTGCTACGAAATTAGCAGCGAAAACAATCAACAATACCATTGAAATTATCCTTTTCTCCATGTTTCCTAATTTTCAATACATTATCATTGTCGATACTTTATTATGTGGGTCTTTATATAGTTGCTTAAATGGATGTCTATAATTATCATTGGTCATCCTTTAAAATCGTTGAGTCATTCTATTTTAATGCCCGTAAGGGAAGCAATTTATGCAAGATTAATTTGTGTTTCATATGAAATTATGAATACTTTAAAGTGTAATATCTATATTATTTCTGACAAATTTAATTCAATAGCGGAACCTTTTAGGATTTGAACTCTCAACCTCTAGTTCTAACAAGATCTTATATCATGACACAAACCCATTTTATCTACAGGGCGAAATTGCGGTAGTTTTATTTGTTATATATTAAGGGAGTAAGGTAATGAGGAGAAAGTTTATTGCTTGTTTTGGAATGTGGCAAGGACAAGTTAAGTGAGGAGAAACTGTTGGGGAGTTGCTTTCCTTTTTGTTGAGATGTAATTAACTGAGTTTCTTATCCATTTTAGTGCCACTTACAAATGCTTTCTGATTATTATAAATAGTGAAAGTTTTAAACTTCAATAATACGTAATTATAATTAATTATTTTTTGACATTGGAGTGCACAAAAATGAGTTTATAAGAGGTTTTAACACAAACACGAGGTTATAGAACATTTTAGGAGATTATAGGACGTTTAAATGAGATTATATGACGTGAAATTATAGGATATTATAGGCAATTAAAGGACATTATATGACATTGTAGGACATTATACGACTTGTAAATGCATAAAAATGAGATTATAATAGGTTTTAACATATAAAAAAACAAGATTATATAACATTATATGACATTATGCGACCTTTAAATGTATAAAAATGAGGTTATAAGAGGTTTTAACACAAAAATACGAGATTATAGGACATCATAGGATATTATTGAAAATTATACGACATTTTAGGACATTATAGAAAATTTTTATAACATTATAGGAAATTATACGAAATTATAAGATATTATAGAAATTTTTTATAATATTATAGAATATTTCTATAATATTATAGGGACTTATATGACATTGTAACACATTATAGAAATTTTCTATAACGTTATAGAAAATTTTTATAACATTATAGAAAATTATTAAAAAAACTTCAATTTTTTCATCAAAAGTATATTAATATGGATTTTTTTAAAAGATAAAAATAAAAATGAACAAAATATTCTAAAGAATCAAGTCGAAAAAATTAACGGTTTGGAAGATATGGTGATTTTAAGTTTCGAAAATCCAAATTAATTAAGAGAAAGAATGTTTAGTAACATCGGAGAACGTAGGAAAGGAGGGAAAAAGTGACAAAAGTGAAATTAAAAAGTTAGATGAGATAAGAGTAAAAATAAGTAGTTGTTTTGAGTAAAAATATTAATATTACATAAAAAGAGAGTGTATGATTAATTTTCCAATAAAATAATCACTTAAAGCTTGCTCTCATGATGACTTTGAAATTTTGTAGAATTTAATTTCTTAAAGGTACTTCATTAGGGGCGGAGCTCCCTTAAGGCAGGGTGGGGCAGTTGCCCTACCGAATATTCTCCGGCCTTTTGAAAATGTATTAGTATGTAATTAAAAAACTTAAATATGTAGAAAAAAGTGGAAATGTGAACATGGACTGTTGGTGTTGTAGCGGTAAGAAGCTGGTTTTGAATCCTTAAAGGTGTAGGTTCGAATCTCCTACTCACATCTTCTTCTTTTGTCATCTATAATTGGTACCATATTTAAACTTTTTTCTTAGTTATTATTAAATAGATGATAGATTTAGCTAATTTTATTGTTATTTTATTTTCTTACAAACTAATTTTTAGCATTTTTTTCTTTTCATTTATTGTTACTAAATAAATAGTAAAGCTATTTTTTTCTATTAAATTTAGTCAATTTGTTTATTTAATATTACAACAAGGTACATAGAAAAAAAATAATTCAATTTAATTTATAAAAGAAGATTCAATTTAAAACTCCCTTTTTTCTCTTGGATACTAAAGATATATTTGGAATGTATTATTTATACATTATTAATTTTTAGGTCTGGTTTTTATGAATTCACTCTGATTTAGTATACTTGTATTGCATATGCAAATGTGCCCCACTGAAATTGAAATCCTGGCTCCACCACTGTTATTCATAATACTTAAATTTGAAAAAACTTTTGTATTTTATGTAATATGTTGTAGTAATTATTATCATAATATCTCTTGACTTCTTGTTGTTGTTGAAGCTTCCATTAGAGAAAATTAATGAGGTAGTTTTGCAAAACTTTGATGTATTGTGTGAGCCTTGATTTGCTTTTATCCACTTTTGATCACATCTCCTAATTCAGGGTAAATGATAAGTCGTTGTTTTAGTGTTCTTTTAAGGCAAATGTCTTTTTTTCGAACCGCTCTAATTTTTTAATACATGCCGCAAGTGAGTATGAGCAATAAAATAAAGTAATTTGAACGAATTATAGGAAGTCTAATTTTCTTTTTATAATTATAAAATAAGATTGAATATTGAATTATCAATTCTTAACATTTAGATCCACAAAGTTCATGTAAGTGATGATTAACTCGTAGAAAAACTAAATAACCATGTAAAGTTGGTATTGTTCGTTTTACATTATACATAACAATGTTATAGATATATTTTATATGTTTGATTTATATCAGCCACTTGTAATTAATTCTAAACACGTGTAAAAAAGGTTTTAAAAAAGGAAAGTTTGTCACTATGTGTAACGTAACCAAGAGAACAAGTTTTTTTAACTTTTAACCTTATATTTTTCACCACTCCATAATTACCCTCGCATTTGTCGTCAAGACTTGGCCTTGATGAAACAGAGCAATGGTTAAAACAGTAATATCAGAGTAGTGCACACGCTAACTCTGCTGATTTCGCGGTCTTATAAATACAACAACGGAGATGTTCTTTTAACAGAATACATATTTCTCACTCTTTCTTCTTCATTAATCATTCACACCTGTTTCTCTCTCTAAACTTTCCCTCTGCTTTTCTCACAGTGATCTGATTTTTCTTTTCTGATTCTTTCACTTTTACAGAGGAATCGCATTGGGTTCTGAATGCTTTGTAGATTCAACTAAAACAAGGTGATTTTTTTAAGCTATTTTTCTCAAATTCCTTTGTGTATTTGTTGCTTAATGGCGAAAAAATTTGGAAAGTTTGAAACTTTGAGATATCCGTTTGGTTTTTGATGCTGTAGTGATTCGAATTGCTTGCTTATTTTGTGAATAATTGTATATTTTTCCACTTTGTTCTGCTGACAATGAGGGAAAAAGGGGAAAATGTGGAGAGAGGGAGAGGTAGTGATGTGAAATTCTTGTGTTATGTTGTTTTCCTCTCTCACGTGGGCTTATAATTCAAACTTGGATATGAATTATTTTGAGTATTATATTGGGAATTGTTATTTTAAGGGAAATCTAATCTTGGAAACAAATCAGAAGAAAAATGGAAATCACCTTATACCTTATACCTTTTTTCATACCTTAATATCAATGTAATGAGATTGGGATTGTTATGTTACATTGATAGGTATGGTTATAAGATTTTTTATCATTTCATTAACTAGTGGTTTTTCACATATGATTTGTGATAATGAAGTGCGAGTTCCCATACTTCAGTTTTCATTAGAAAATGCAATTAGAAGTCAAAATAATGGGACCAGATAATACCAATGGACTTCCATATTTGCATTGAAAATAAGCTAGTTTTGTGACTTTCTTTATTTTTTTTATTTTGATAATCTGATGTGACAGAAAAATGATATTTGTCAAAATGAAAATTGATTTTTCCTCTGCCTAGGAATCGATACATGGTTTTACTTCTTATAGTTTGTCTTCATTCTAAAGCAAATCTTAAGCATCAATTTCCATCATGTTCAAAACTGTTATTTCTCTTTTTTTATATGTAATAATTGTGCTTCTGCAAATGAAAAGAAAATCTTTTGCACAATTAATCGGGATTTAGTGGAACTTTTAATTGAAAGTGGCGTGCAATTTCATTCTTGTTTAATATTTGGAGCATCTTTTAAAGGAAAACTTCAAAGAGTCGAAAGTGGATCATGTGCATCCTTATGAAACTGGAGTTTAAGTAACTATTAAAAATTAGTTTGTTTTGGAGTGGCTTATCTTTTGCTGATAGGAAACAAAATACATAACATAATTCGTTTGTTTTGAACTTACTCTTTTGTTTTGCATTTGATGAAATAAAATGCCTTGTTTAGTTCCTAAGAAAATAAAGTTAGAACTTGCTTGCTTTTCTGCAATAATTGAGTTAGCATGTGCCTGCTTTTGTGGTTTGATTTAATTTAGTTTTGTATGCTGCAATAATCAAGCATATGTGAATGCAATATTAGTTGACATTATAATTTCACTAATTATAGAAAAATGGAAACTTAAAATGCAAGCTGGACCTTTCTATACATGCAGGCAACAAGTCTTATGGCAAGTTTTGGCTAATAAATCGACCTTTTTCGGTTTGCAGCATATGTTTCTGTCTTAAATGCTGCTGCTTTGAGAGGCAGATAAAAAGATTTAAAAAAAATGGCGTCCAACAGAACTGTACCATCATGTCCAAAACCTATGAAGGCAACCTCCGACGGGGTTTTCCAGGGTCAAAATCCTCTTGAGTATGCTCTTCCTCTTGCCATTGTACAGATCGTCCTAGTAGTCTTGCTAACTCGACTACTTGGATTTGCTCTAAAACCATTACGACAGCCTCGAGTCATCGCTGAGATTATTGTATGCCCTCTCATTTTAATTTCATCAATATGTTTTTTTGCACAATTTTATTGATCTCTTGTAATTTGATCTTTGAATAGGGTGGCATATTGCTCGGACCATCAGCTTTAGGTCGGAGCACGCGGTATCTCCACACAGTTTTTCCGCCGAAAAGCCTCACAGTACTGGATACTCTAGCCAATCTCGGCCTTCTCTTTTTCCTGTTCCTCGTTGGCCTAGAGCTGGATCTAAAATCCCTTCGAACCGTAGGGAAACAGGCAATAAGCATTGCTCTGGCGGGAATTACCTTGCCATTTATACTAGGGATCGGAGTGTCCTATATCCTCCTTGACACTATCTTGCACAGTGCAAAAGAAGCCCCTCTCCTGGTATTCATGGGGGTGGCGCTTTCAATCACAGCATTCCCGGTCCTAGCCCGTATTTTGGCGGAACTCAAGCTTCTGACCACGAATATCGGGCGAATGGCCATGTCAGCGGCAGCAGTAAACGACATAGCGGCGTGAGTTTTACTTGCTCTTGCCATCGCTCTTTCCGGCTCAGGACATTCCCCTTTGTTGTCTCTGTGGGTGTTTTAGTCGGGATGTGGGTTCATCGGCATTTGTGCAGTTACTATCCCTCGGTTTTTCAAGTGGATGGCCCGTCAGTGTAGCGAAGGGGAACTGGTGAACGAGATGTACGTTTGTGCTACTCTAGCGACGGTTTTGGTTGCAGGGTTTTGCACCGACGCGATCGGGATTCATGCCCTCTTCGGTGTGTTCGTGGTCGGGATTCTCGTCCCTAAAGACGGTCCGTTTGCTGGTGCAATGGTTGAGAAAGTCGAGGATCTCGTGTCGGGTCTTTTCCTTCCGTTGTACTTTGTCTCCAGCGGGTTGAAGACCGATATAGCCACAATTCGTGGGGCCCAGTCATGGGCATTGCTGGCTTTAGTCGTTGCCACGGCGTGTTTCGGTAAGATAGCCGGGACTGTAGGCGTCTCTATGTTGTGCAAGGTCCCGTTTCTTGATGCGTTGACTCTCGGGTTCCTTATGAACACTAAAGGACTAGTGGAGCTCATTGTGCTCAACATTGGTAAAGATCGAAAGGTAAATTTAATAATCGATTAAAATTAAATGACTCAATAAACTGTCTGAACTTCTTTTATTGCAAAGTCACGAAATTTTACCTCAAAGTGAATGGGAAACTGCAAACTCATTCTTATCATAGGGTCGATTTAATGTAATTTTATCCTTTTAATTGCAGGTTTTGAACGATCAAGCATTCGCCATATGTGTTCTGATGGCGATCATCACGACTTTCATGACTACACCCGTCGTTGTGGCGATATACAAGCCGGCTAAACAAGCGACTCGAGGGAAATACAAGTACCGAACCATCGAACGGAAAGACCAAGATTCCGAGCTCCGAATCCTGACCTGTTTCCACAGCTACAGCAACATCCCGACAATGATCAACGTCATCGAGGCCTCGCGTGGGACCGAGAAAAGGCAAGGTCTCTGTGTCTACGCCCTCCACCTCATGGAGCTCTCAGAGCGGCCCTCTGCCATCCTTATGGTCCACAAGGCGAGGAAAAACGGGCTGCCCTTTTGGAACAAGTTGCAGCAGTCCGACACAAACCAAGTGGTGGTTACTTTCGAAGCGTTCAGGCAGCTAAGCCACATCGTGATCCAGCCAATGACCGCCATCTCGGCCCTCCACAACATGCAATCTGTTTTTGGTGGGCCGGATGCCCGAGGGGCCCGCAGCAGCGGTCTTGAATGTGAAACCCGAGTGTTCGGAGTTGGGGCCGGCTGGAAACCTGTTGACTTCTCATGATTTTTCGACTGCAGCGTCTGTGCTGGTTGTGCAGCAGTATAATAGTCCCTTTTCTTTAATACATAGTAAAGGGAAGGACGATAATTTCGAAACCGAAACTGGAACTGAAACCGAGTAGATATGTGAATATTTTTGAATGTTTAATTCACTGAGATGCAGTTGATCTGTTGTAATTTCGTGCTGTTGCATGTTTTTTAAGCTGATTAATTTGAATAATACTTTTGTTCTTGAAATTATATATCATGATACTAACCAACAACAATATTAGATTACTTATTTATGTATATTTTTGCTTCTTTTTAATATTTTCCATTAAATAATTCTTGTTCCTTCTGGAAAAAAAAATTACCAAATACGCATAATCATTACAAAAGGTTACGGATCAGACTGATTTAAGACCATTGGAAAGAAGAAACATGTTATTGGTTGAAATAAACTATTTCAAACAGTATCTGTTTATGTATCAAACGATATATATATTTTTAACTTTGTATCATGTTTTTCTTTAAGAATTATATAAATCTTGAAGAGGCTGGGTATGGAAGCCAAAACCTCTCACTAACACATTGGTAGGTGTACCAATTGAGCTAACACCCAATTGGTAACTTTGTATCATGTTGTTGTCCAACAGTTAATTTATATTTATAATGGACATAATTTTCTTATTAATATGAGAAATTATCGGTTTATTTCATTGGCACAAACCAAAGTTAGAAAGTTGTGAAAATTTTGACTTGTTTTCCAGAAAATTTTCCACCGAAAACTGGAAAAAAAAAAGCTGTTCAGTTGCAAAATTTCTCAAATTAGAAAAGTGAAAAACAAGCTTCCGTGTATCCTAATTTTATGCCTTGAGGCGAAAACACATCATTACGGTAAACATAGAATTAAGTAGTACCACAGTTAGCCTTCGTTACCCCTCTTTATCATTTTAATTTTTAATATTATATCCTAACATATTAATAGTTTAGACGTTATATATATATATATATACTTTAGCTTGAAGTATATTTTCTGACTCACAAATAAAACTATATAGCTTTCTTAAATACTTAATAATATTGATTTACGTTGTATGTTTTCACATTTTTATTTTCGTCTTTAGCTAATTAGTTTTCCAAGACGATTCATACTTTATTTTAGGTGGTCTTTATTTGTCGCCATGCTTCTTTAAATTATATTTATAACTAAACAGCAACTTTAACTTGAACGATCAATGGACATATGTACAAATTGGTTTCTTAATTTACTCTTCAATATTGATTTGCTAATCAAACTTATTCATTAATTATTTGAAAAGTGAAAAAGGAAAATGATAAAGAGACAAAACAAACATGTTTTTTGTTTTTCAAATTTCAATCTGGCAAACTACAAAGTAGAAAAAATAGAAAATGAAAAGAAAAGTGAAAATGAAAACAGAAATAGTTTTCTAAAACTAAACAGGGCCTTGTTATTGACATTTGTAGGTATTATAAACAAATTTTATTCATTGAAGTTCCTTTGTCAATATATTATAAGTTATAGTGCTCAATAATGGTTCTTCATTTATAAAATGCTAAACCCATAGTTTACACATGTAATTGACACTACAAGTCTAATTTATCTTAATTTTTTAAAAGTTTTTCTCTCCTCAAAATGCCATATGTTTGACTTTTGGAAAAATAACAAAAACATATTGACTCTTAATTTTAATTTCACTCAAACTTTTGAATCATGACCTTTTTGATCAAAAAAGAATTGAAATTTCAGAATCATACTCTCTCCTTCTATTCCTCTTTCTTTGTATGGTCTACTCTCTTTAATTAATGATGTCATCACTGTATCATGCATTTTTTTACATTTTTTATTTTATTTTGTAATTATCTCAAAAACCGTTAATTTTTTTTATATGCAACTTTAGAATTTTTTGTTTATCTCATTTTTATCTTTGAAACGTCATCCATTGTCATATACTTTCCCAATTTTTTTTAATACTCAAAATCTAATAGGAATCTGGTATGAAGCCAACAAATGAAAAATGCAAATTCATAAACCTACTAACTTTCTACCAGGTGCCTACCAAATAACTACCAGACAATACAAAAACCAAATTGCTAAAAAAAGATCTGATAAACACATCATCTTAAATTGTTATAATTCTAAATAAAAATACAAAAGCTCCAATCAAACAAATAAATTATGAATATAATCAAAGACTAATAAATTTGAAAGCAGAACTCCATTTAAACATTTCATAAGAAGAAGAAGAAGCTGGTTGCAATTCATCAAAATATTAATAGTGAATGACATATTGATTAGAATCCACTTATTTTTGCTTTTGTTGTGAATATCTGCTTCTTAATTTCTCACTCTAATTTGACTGATGGGAAAGTTTGAGTAAAATGGATGAAACAAATGATTTAGTTTAGTGACTAAGACAAAAAGTAATAACATTTAGAAGTCTTAGGTTCAAGTTATAGTGTAAAATTTTCATTGCATTTGGTGTAAATAAACTGAACATTTTATTTAATAAAAGGTAAAATTATTTGGCTATTTCAAGAGAATTTAGAGTAAAAAAAATGAAAAGTCAAAATTTACGTGTTAATATGTTATATAAATTTTTCTCTTTCTAATTCTATACATTGATATGAGAAAATTATGTGCATTTATTTGACATTTATATAGAATTCAAAATTTGAAGTTAATAAAATAACTGATGAAAATTCACGTAAAGATACTGAGAGCGTGATTTTCGGACCCAAACCAGCCATTGAATCAGTAAAGAGATTGGTTCATGAATTTAAGGTTCATTCGAATCGAATTAGTGGTCGAACCAGATTTTTTATAAATATATTAAATTAAATACACAATTTTCTATTTGAATGTCTATTTATAAAAGATCAAATAGATATTGTTTAGGAAAAACCCATCTGTAGTCTATAGTTAGCACAAAAAGCCTCTCAGCGTCCTATAGTTGTAAAAGTCTCATTTAACCCCTTGAATTTGGTAAAAGTGTATCTCTCAGTCCGTTCATTGCCACGTGTCAACTTTGTATTGGTTTAAAAATATATTAAAAATTAGCTATTTGAAAAGGTAAACCAATACAAATTTGACATGTAGCAATAAGGGGCCTGAGAAGTACACTTCTGACAAGCTCAAGAGGTTAGATGAGATTTCTGCAACTATAAAGGGTTGAGGGACTTTTTGTGTCAACTATAAGGGATTCTGGACTCATTTTGCCTGTTGTTTATAATAAATGATGATACATCATCTTAGAAAGAAGTAATAGAAGATCTATTAAAGAGCTATTTTTTAGTGTTTGTCTATTCATATTTAAATGTCAAAAAAATTAGAGAAATAAACTAATTATTGAAGATGCTCTTAATAAAGATAGAATAAATTATACAAAAGCATTGTGTGTGGGGGAAACATAATTGCAGGATAAATTAAACTATATAAAAAATTCTCTAGTTGGGAACCATAATTAAAGCAATTGTAAGATGTAAGTGGGTTTAGTTGTGTAGGTGGATCAGGTTAGATTCCTTTACAGCAGGAACTTTTAAATCTAAAAACATGTTACAATAGTTAATTAGAGAACATTTTCTATATAAAAAAGCAGACTAATTTAGCTTAGAAAAACTCATAATTTTGGATACTATTGGGAATGGAATTGTCGATATTCCTTTCCATATTTTTTGGTGTAGTGTTGATTATCTTTTCCTATGTATGGCCAAAATCCGGCAAAAATCAACCTCCCGGTCCCCCTAAGTTGCCTTTCATCGGAAACCTCCACCAGTTGGCGGTTTCACTTCCCCATCGTCGCCTAACAGATCTAGCCAAAAACTATGGACCTCTTATGCATCTTCAACTTGGCCAAATTCCAACTCTTGTTGTTTCATCTCCTGAACTAGCCAAAAAATGTTTCAAAGACTTTGACATCAACTTTAGCAATAGATATCGTAAGTCTGTCACTGACATCGTGCTTTATAATAGCCAGGACATTGCATTTGCTCCATATGGTGAATACTGGAGACAAGTCCGAAAAATCGCTGTCCTGCATCTTTTTAGTGCAAAAAGAGTGCAGATGTACAGATTTGTTCGAGAAGAAGAAGTATCAAATTGAATTGCTTTGATTGGTTCCAAACTCGGGTCACAAATCAATGTAAGTGAAGTTGTTTTTTCTTTAATGAATTCGATGGTTACAAGAACTGTCGTTGGCAGGAAAAACAAAAACCAAGATCAGTTTTTGCCGATCGTACATAGAATTTTTAGATCCATTGCAGGGTTCGGCATTGTAGACATGTTTCCTTCTCTCGGCTTCACTCACATCATTACTGGGGTGAAATCTAGACTGTTGAAATTTCAAAGAGAAGCCGACGCCGTGTTTGAAGACATTATAAATGAACACAGAGCTAAGTTAAAAGGTGAAGCCAGCAATCTCCTTGATGTTCTTTTGGAGCTTCAACGAGATCCGGATTCTCTCTTGACAACTGAAAGCATCAAAGCAATCATTTTGGTTAGTTCTTTTTATACATGTTTATGTTTTAATTAAATTTTCACCTCTTATTTCCAATACAAAGGCTGACACCAAAGCAAGTGATGAACTGACATATACCTCTTTTTTTGTATTTTATCTTTAACCATATTTTTTTCCGAGTTTTCTTTGTTTTTAACAAGTACATGATATGTATAATAATGAAATAAAAAGAAAGATATGTTTCTTACTGATGTGTGGAATCAAACAAGATAATGTTGAATTCCTAAAATCTACCTTGTCAATATGAAGAAAAAACAAGTAATAAAAATTGATACCCATCAATTGAGCAAGAAAACGACAAAAAATATTGATTTTCAAATACTTTTGAATAATCTTGCTTGTAAGAATTAGGAAAAGGTATATGTTGGATATCCCACATTATTTGGTTTGGAAGGTGAAATGCTCCTTATATTAATGAAACAACTGTAACCTTACGCGCTTAATTTTCTACAAGAGAGTAGCACAACCTTTCCTAAAAATTTATAATGTTAGCAGAAAACACAATCTTCAAAAAAATTATAAAATATTTGTGTTCTAAGGTATTTAGGATAAACAATAAGAATAATTCTTATTCAACATGATGAAAAGCTCCATCAGAAATAAGGCTGAGAATTTATACTTGTTTTTGGTTTAAGATGTTTAATACTATGTTCTGTAGGAAACTGTTGCTGCAGGGATTGACACGTCTGCAACAACTTTAGAGTGGGCAGTGTCTGAGTTGATGAAAAACCCGAGTGCAATGAGGAAGGCTCAAGAAGAAGTAAGGAAGGTTTTCTTCGAATATGGAAAGCTCGATGAAACAGTACTCAACGAGTTAAATTTTCTAGAAGCCGTTATTAAGGAAAATTTGAAATCGCATCCCCCGGCACCATTGGCCCCAAGACAATGTAGAGAGCATTGCAAGATTAATGGGTACGATACAAATGCCGAAACAGATGTCCTAGTAAACATGTCGGCAATCGGAAGGGATCCTAATTATTGGATTGAACCCGAAAAATTCTACCCCGAAAGGTTCTTAGAGAGCGAAGTTAATTATAAGGGCTTTCATTTTGAGCTTATTCCTTTCGGCGCTGGAAGAAGAATATGCCCTTGTTTTCTTTTAGGCATCGCAAACATAGAGCTTGCTTTAGCAAGTCTATTGTGTTATTTTGACTGGGAGCTTCCAGATGAAATGAAACCTCAAGAACTTGACATGACAGAGAAATTCTCCATAGTAGTCAGACGAAAAAATGATCTCTACTTGATTCCAACTGCCTACAATTATTCGGAATGCACATGAACTACAAGAAAACACATACAGAAAAAAAAAACAATTGCAATTGTGAAATTTGTTAGTAAATACAGCTAGACACCTTAGCCTATTAGTAATTTTTAGTTTTAGTTAGTTTTCTTTTGTTAGCCAAGTTGTTGAGTCGTTAAAGCTTACTAAAGGAGCAGATGGAAAGTCAATGAAATCTGAATTGAATGCTGAAGCCAATTTAAATACAAAATACACAAGTAACTAACTCTAACAAATGCATAGATGTTACAAATGAAATCCTACAAATAAAGGGATAATGGAAAAATAATTTGACCAAGTAAATAGCCACATAACTGCAGCAGCACACGTTCCATTAGAAAGTCATTTGAAGAAAGACTTAGTGTATAGTCTAAGGAGTGACTTTTAGAAGAGAGTTAAGCAACCCTCATCGCAAGGGCATTATTCTAGCATAAATGCTATTGGTATGAACTCGTCGAGTGGGATGTGTCATTGGTTCGGGGATTATGATGTGGAAACTAGGTGTCAAGAAGTGATTATGTCGTTTGATGCGAATCTTGAAAATTTTAAAACCACGATTATACCACACATCGCGAACCACTTAATGGATGTTAGCCATGGGTTTTTCATGTTAAAGGATTATGTTGCTATGCTATGTAGAGAAAGGGGAAACGGGACGAGAATGAATGAGATTTGGGCAATGTTGGAAGTTGGTGTGAAAGAATCTTGGATTAAAGTGATGAGTATTGGACCGACTGTGCCGTTTCGCCAGGTATTTAGGTTTTGGACCAATAGGAAGATTTTTCTTGAAATATATGGAGTGAGGATGGAACGAGTAAGGAAGTTGTTGTTATATTTGATCCATTTACTCGCCAAACTTCTCCTTTACTGAGGAATGAAAATTTCTATCCTTTTATGCTTGCTACTAATTATAACAAATCCCAAGTTCGACTAGGAGAACTGATAGGGGTCATTTTGACCCTATCTTTTGACTGGTTATGGCTCAATTTATGGTGTAATTCTAGTTATTTTAGTGTTGTGTTGCATATGTGTAGTGTGTTTTACTTCTAGTTTGATTTTTAGTGTTTTGTCGGATTTCTTTAGGTTATTATGTCTTTTCGTGTTTTGTTTTTAGTTTGTTTTGTTTTTAATGTAGATGTTGTGATGAGTTTGTTGAAGTCCTCCCTCAGAATTTAGGTTGAAGTGCATCCGGTTCAAGTGGAGCGAAAACGAAGGAAA
>CAOJBJ011773014.1:0-11117 GCA_948291685.1 Euphorbia celastroides | reverse complement strand
ATTGAGGACATAGATGGGAATTGCACAGACGAAACAGGAGGTACCTCGAAATTTTGGTCTGGCTGCGGATCCTTAACTTGGCTCTGTGCGATCATGGCAGAGATCGACTCCAATAACTTCCGACTTGTTTCTTCTAATTTTGAGTTGAGTTTAACCTCAAGTTCTCCAAACTTATCTTCGATCTTTGCATCCATCTTAACTTCTTGATCTTGAATTTTTGCTGATAGAACTTCGATCTGATTTTCCAAACCTTCGACCTTTTTGGCAGCCATCTGGATCGGACTGAAACTTGATCGGGTTCTGAATTCTATCAGAGGATCGGAGGCTCTGGTACCAATTATCAGGTTTGTTTTCCTGATACGATTTATTTGAGAGAAAATAGGAAGTAAGAGAGAGTAGAGAAAAGAGAAAAGAGAAAAATTATGAAATTCTTATTCAATAATAATAATAAGAGTACATAGTCTCTATTTATACTCTCAATAACTAACTCCGAATCCTCATTAGTAACGAACTCCTAATCCTAATTAGTAACGAACTCCTAATTAATATGAACGCCTAATTAGTACGATTAAATCTTCCTCCTGTATCTAACATTATGGGCCATTATGTTCACTCAATGGTGCGCTTGTTTTTCACTCACGGAACTATGGATTCTTGCCTCTGAATTTAAATCTGCTCATGTAAACTACAAAAAAGGAGAATGCTACGACCATTGAAGATTTACACCAAATTATCATGAGTAATTTTGGATTCAAGATTAATGCCAAGATACTGGCAACCAGGCTCGAATCAATTACTTAAAGAATTTTGTCACAGAATCAATTTCCTTTTGTGGGGAATCAAAGCATCCACCAATGTATTGCTATTTCTTTGGAGGGGGTCAACCTTCTGAACAAGAAATGTTTTGGTGGCAACATGGCATTCAAAATTGATATCCGAAAGGCATTTGATACTTTAGGCTAGGAGTTCCTTGATAATGTTCTTCAATCATTTAGTTTTTCATATTTATTCAGAGGATGGATTTCTAACATCCTACATTCTGCTAGAATTTCCTTTTTAGCCCCTTTTGGTTTTCATGGATACATTTTTTGCTCTCGGGGGTCCGTCAAAGGGATCCACTTTCTCCTTTGCTGTTTGAGATAACAGAAGATTTTTTCAGTAGATACAATGGACATCCTGCGCAGTTCGACACTCTCAAGGCCATGACCTATACTCGCGGTATTATCTTTCCTTCTCCTTTATGCGTCGATGACATGCTTCTCTTTTGCCATGCTAGTAAGCATAATATCTAAACTCTCAACGATGCTTTTTCTCTTTATGGTGGAATGTTGGGTCAATCGGTTAACCGGGTCAAGTCTGAAATTTATTTTGGTAGCAACATTGCTTTGCATAGACAAACTGATATATCTTCGGTCACTGCAGGTATCCAAATTGACCATCTTCCTTTTCGGTATCTTGGAGTCTCTATTTTCAAAGGCAAGCCAAACACAAAGGTTCTTAAACATTTGGCTGGCAAGATCTTTGCTAAATTCGCTCGATGGAAGGGATCTTCCCTTTCAATGGCGGGTCGGATCCAACTTGTTAGTTAAGTCATCACAGGTTCGTTTATTCATTCATTCCTTGTTTACAAATGGCCAATTCATTTAATTAACATGTTGAATAGAGCAATGAAGAATTTCATATGGTCAAGCTCTATTTCTGATCAAAAAATGATAGTGGCTCCTTGGGCTATCTGTACTCGTCCTATTAAGGAGGGGGGATTAGGGATCAAGGACATTCGGGTTTTCAATTCAGCCTTTCTTGGAAGATTTTGTTGTCTTTGATTTCTGAAGATTCCTTTGCTTGCTATCTGTTACGACATCTTTTTTTGAGCTGGTGGAAATCCAAGGCAAATCAGGACGTCCTCTATTAGGATGTTTGTTCAACATATTTACCTCACTGTCAAACAAAATTATTTTTGGTTAATAACAACTGATTCTCATCGCTCTTTTTGGCATGATGAATGGCTTGTTCCATCTATAGCCGACCAGCTTGATATGCCTCCTCAACATCGAAAGATGAAAGCTGATGTCATTGTTGACTTCAGGAATGATGTAGGTTGGGTTTTTCCTCCAGAGTTATCGCTGAACATAAAGAATCAGATTGAAAATGTGACTTTTTCGTTCTCTATTGATATTTGTCTATGGCACCCAACTAGTTCTGGTATTTTTACGGTGAAATTATTTTATAGCTGGTTGAAGGGTGATCTCGAAAGGGATGTGGTGTCGTCTTCTATTTAGAGTTCTTGTATTCCACCTTCCCATTCTTTGGTGTGTTGGTGTGCTGTGGGCTGGCGAGCCTTTCTCCTTCACCCTTTCCTCACCTTTGTCGGCCAGTTCTCGATGGTCGCCAATTACTGGTGCGGGTGAGAAAAGGTTTGAAAAGGACTTTCTACCACGGACCTGGAGGGCAGACAGGGGTCACCTATCACAACACTTTATCACAGCGGGAGGGAGATCTTGCATCAGATTCGAGCCAAGGGGCCCAGATATCGAGGTTTGAATACCTCGTATCTCGCAATAAAAGACATTGAGTTGGCTATGATGTGCCAAAACATTTGGTTTGAAATAGATCGGAAAACCCATCGCTTAATAGCGAACCGTTTTCTTAAATACAGTTTTGGAGTCGCCACCTGGTTCAGAATCACATACATATGTGTTATGATGCAATCAATCAATGCAATAAAGTTGGGCATGATAGCCAGAAACCCTCAGTTTACCTTTCCTGGTGGTAGGGTTTTTCCTTTGGGCTGGTTTGAGATCGATTGTTGTGACAGCTGGGAGAACTTCGGCAGAACTCCGAGTTGAATTTTGATGATTTTCGAGCAAGATTGAGTCTTTTCTTGAACAATATTCTGACTAGGGTTGGAGATTTGAGAGACAATCCCAAGCTATAGGAGGCTATAGAAGGGTACAGGATGTGAATCTCTAGGAATTTCGGCAGAGTTTCAGGTGGAAATGGTATAGGAGAGATTTGGATCTAGAACCTCGACTATCCTAATAGTGGTTTGCCCGAGATGTGGGGCTTAGGTTGAAGTCAGCCGATGCCTAGGTACTAGGGTTTTTCAACAGCTTCGGGATCGGTTTTCTGGGGGAAAGACTCGATCAGAAATTCATAGAATGGCTTAGGGATGGCTTAGAGAACTTAGAAAAGGCTTAGAAAGGCTTAAGAGAGCTTAGGAAGATATGTCATCAAGTTTTGGAACTTGAGAGGTCTTTTGAAGGATGTTGAGGTGTGTTGGAAAGGTTGAAGGAGAGGGCTTTTTATAGCCATCCCGGGGTGTCAATCTAGCTGATCAGCTAGATCACACCTTCTGGAAGGTGACACGTGGCGGTCATCCAGGGGGCCAACCTAGCCGTCATTTGTACAGTAACTTTGACTTTTTTGGTAAAAACCCGTTCGAGAAGTTTTATGCCGTTTTTCGAGTTTTTCGGGATTTTTTGAGTTTAGGGTTTCTGAGACATTCGGATGGAATCGAGGTTCCGGACATTTCTGGAATTTTTGGGAACTCCAGGGCATTTGAACACTTCTGGAATTTTTGAGAATTCTAGGGTTTTGAACATTTCAGAGTCAGGGCTCCGGGATTTTGGACATTGCGGAGTCTGGGCTCTAGGATCATTAGGAATCAGGGATTTTGGACGTTACAGAGTCTAAGCTTCAGGCATTAGGAATCGGGGATTCCGAAAATTATGGAGTCTTAGCTCCAGGGTTTTGGGGACATTGTGGAGTCAGGGATCCAGACATTACGGAGTCTAAACTCTAGAATTCAACCATTATAGAGTCGAAGCTGCAAAGTTCTCGGATGCACAATCGGTTTTCTGCTGGCTCCGCTAGAATTTTGCCCATACCTGGAAATGGGTTAAACATTCATCATCGGGCTGGGCGGAGTCCCAAACTGTTTCCCTGCTTACCTACAAAACACCCTCCCCCTTTTTATATTAATCAAGAAGCACGCTTACAAAGAGTTCGAACGAAGCAAAGGTCGTGGTGCTAAAAACAAATCAGACACCACCGGAAAAGAAACCAACATAAATGAATACTAGAATAAAAGATATCCTCAGAGCTCAGAGTGCTATCGAAAAATAATTTGTTGCGCGTCGTCTAGAGATGCCACATGACTAAAAACCAAAGCGAAATCGCAAAATCCCTAGCCAGACCACCATTAAAATGAGAAAGCCATAACTCCAAAAAACCAATGATGTAACCAGGCAATACATTTTGAACACCAAGCCAGGAATGAAAGTGATCCTAAATATTCGTACTTCTTCTACAGAATAAGCAAGCATGCTCCATAGATTCCTCCTCAGGACAGAAAGGACAAGAAGCATCAGAAATCGAAGGGACATGCCACTGGAACAAGAAAGCCCTCGTCGGAAAACGAGAGTGAAGAAGTAAACAGCCAAATTTTACTTTCAGAGAGACTCCTGATTGCCAGAGCATGGAGAAACCAAGAGGCCTGCTAACAGGCAGGGATAACTTGACAAAAGCCACTCCAGAAGAAGCTATAGAATAAGAGAGGTCCGAAGACAAAGTCCACCAAAAAGAGTCTGGTAGCGTCTGGAACAAGCATCCCACCTTGCCGTCAGAAACTGAAGATCCAGCTTGAAGAAACAGGGAAGGGCAAGCCTCAATAATCCAATTTGTCAACTCCATAACACGATTTTTGCTTAAAATTCTTAAGTTACGTTTCCAGAAAGGTCTTGGAAAGCAGAATCACCAAATAACCAAGTGCAGGCCGAAAAAAGAGAGGAAGATTTCCTGTTGGAAAGTGCACACAAGTCACCAAATAACGAAACATTTGCAGTCTAGTTGTCATGCAAAAATAAAGCCGATTCACCATTACCGACTTGAACAGAGATTAAATTCTGAAATAGATCCTAGACGTTCTCCTTGCTAACACAACAATTTATAATACCTCTCCATACAATAGACAATTTCCTGGAATCCGCAAAAAGCAAGTCAAACCAAGAAGAAAAACCGTGATGCCGAACACAAATTTGGAACCATAAGGAATCCCGCTCACAATTCCGAATTCGCCACACGCATTTGAGAAGCAAGCTAGAATTCACCACACCCAAATCCGTGATAGACAAACCACCATAATCCTTGGGTAGAGAGATTGTGCTCCAGCTAACTTTACATAAACCCTTGGAATCATGGCAGCCCCTCCACAAAAAATTCCTCATAAAAGAAACTAACGAGTGCTGGACCGAAGCAGGCATATGAGAAAGAGACAACTGATAAATCGGAAGAGAAGATAAAACTGATTTAACCAAGACCAATCTACCGGCATAAGACAATGAACGACCCTTCCAAGAAGCCAGTTTCGATCTGAACCGAGACTAAAAAGGATCCCAAACTGAAATGGACTTCATAGAACGGCATAAGGGAGAACCGATATAGCTAATGGGAAAGGATTCAATACGACATCGAAATAAAGACGTTGTTGATTGAATTAAGGAATCATCTGCTCGAATTCCCAGTAAGGAGCTCTTTTGGAAATTGATACGCAAACCCGAAATGAGCTCAAAACAATGTAAAAGTCTCACAAAAGAAGGTAAAACAGACACATCAGCCGGCAAAAAGCAGAGGCTCGATGGCGTGACAAGGAGATTTTGGATCTTGACAAAGGCTTGATGGTGTGACAAGGAGATCATGGGGTTTTGGCAGAGGCTCGATGACATGGCTCTTTTTCCCCTTGTTGATTCCGGGGAGGTTCTCTTATTTGAGCAATCTTGAGCTTCGCCCTTGACTTTTGTAGTTCTATTGACGAATCTTGTATTTTCCTGTAAAATGGATTTTTGAAAGATACAAAAGGCAATTCATGCATGAATGCATATTATGCGCATGTGTGATGCCCTTGATGGAACTGTTGCAATCAGTTCGTTCTTGATCTGTTTTTGGTTGTCTCGTTATTTGAGTAGGATGTGGCTCGTGCTTAGGTAGAGGAGGTGGGATTGGAGCTGTAATGGCGGGCGAGGGAGAGTCATCAAGCTTTCTGAAGTGCCGAGAAGTGAGTTATCAATTCCTAGAAGCGAGTTTCCCCTCGTGGTTCCGCTTAGCCGACTTAGCATGCGGGAGAGTCACATAATGGAAGTTTGAGTTTGGAGGTTGGAGATTCCAGTCTTCCGAGGGTGGCCCCAGTTCAATCAGTTATACCTATTCCGCCATTGGAGGGTTCCAATAGTGAGGAGATCTCGATTGTCAACGATGGCGAGCTTTGGAATGTTTTACCATTTTGCTTCTTTGTCTTAAGGGAATATCAGGTCTGAACATGGTTACATCAGGGCTTAAATTCATTCAATCAGAGAGGATGATGTCTTTCATATGTGAGGAAGAGAGAGAGAACAAACTAGTTTGGTTCTTTCATAGACTACCCTTAAGGGTTTTTAATCTATGAATTTCGCATGGACCGCCCTTTACGGGTTTTCGAATCTGCAGGCTCTTTTTTTTCTCTTTTTTTTTGTTATTCATTTTTTTGTTTTTTTTTTATTTTTTCTTTCTTTTTTTTTCTTTTTTTTCTTTCTTTTTTTTGAAAAGACAACATGGGCTAATGATCTTTTGAAGATCCAGACTTCCTTACTATTTTCTGTCATGAGACATGTTTCATTTATTCATTTGAAAATTCTCACAAAAGATTTAGTACAAATGACTCACTTTACAAATGACTTTGATTTATTTACAACAGTTTGCTTTCCTACATTACAATACCCTACATGAGGAACAAAGGTAGAGCTGCACATGGAACAAAGTTAGAGCGTCTCACATTTTTCATTTCCTCCAACCTTATTCCTTCGGAATTGTCCCAGGAAATAGGCTTCTAAGAGTCCTCACTAGCGTTCACTCTGCGTTGGGTAAACCTAAGGGAAGTTGCTAGGGCTGTTCTTTATCCAGGTGGTCACATAGATGGCTTTGAAGTCGAGAATAGGGTAAGGGTATAATGCGCCTCCAACTAATTGGACCCTTGGGAAATTAGCATGTCAGAAGCGATCCTTTCATTGTTTAGATATACCTGATCCTGATGACCTTGGTAGGTAAAAGCGGACCGGTGAGTGTACGCAAGGTGTTTACATAGACTTCCTCCCCTGAGAAATTGGCATATTCAGTCGACACCAAGCTTATGCAAATAATATTGGAGGGGCATAACGAGCATTAGCAGCCCGGGAAGGCCTTGGGAACCTTCATGTAATATGCAGATGCAATCAATTTATCATCTTTGTATTAGTTATTTTATGGGATATCATTTGGATCGATGTCACTTTATTCATTTTACCTTTTGAAAACAGTTTTCGAAAATATTTTGAAAATCAGTTTTTTCCCCAATGAAGTTACCAATTCTGTGAGCGGGAGAACCTTCTCTTCCCCCACTGGATCCCCAGCCGACTATGAGAGTCGCTAGACTATGAGCGGGTGAGAAAAGGATTTAACTACCATGAACCTGGAGGGCCGACAGGGGTTGCCTATCACGGCACATACTCGCAGTGGGAGGGAGATCTTACATCAGAATCGAGGCTGTGGCCCAGATATCGAGGTCTGAATACCTCGTATCTCACACTAAAAGATAGTTGATGGCTATGATATGCCGAAAATAGTTTGTTTAGGAAAACAATTAAAAACTATTGCTTAAGAGAAAATCATTTTCATAAAAACAGTTTGGAGTCGCCACTTGGTTCATCTAACAACCATGAATTAACAGAGAAATGGGTTCGGGTAAAATGTTTATTTAATGACATCAATCCAACATGAACAGTGATATACCATAAAATAACTCACAATAGTGTGTATACCTAGGGTATATTTTATTGCATGCTTTCTTTATATAACAATATGCCTTGAATAATTTAAACAGTGTATGGTTGGGCATACTTACAGAGTAATCTTACTTTTATTCATAATAAAGAAATCCAGAATCATAAACATATGCTTTATGATGCAATCAATCAATGCAATAAAATTGGTCTTTAGCATCCAAGAACCCTGAGTTTACCTTTCCTTCTGGTTGGGTTTCTCCGATGGGTCGGTTTGGGATCGATTGTGTGATGATTGGGAGAACTTCAGCAGCAGTCCGGGTTGTATATTGGTGATATCCGAGTAAGATTGGATCTTTACTTTGGCAGAATTCCGACTAGGATCGAAGATTTGAAGGACAATCCCAAGCTATAGGAGGCTACAGAAAGGTATAAGAAGTGAAATCTCTGCGAGAATTTTGGCAGAGTTTTGAGAGAATTGGCATAGAAAAGGTCCGGAATTGGATCCTTGAGTATCCTGACAGTGGTTTGCCTGAGATGCAGGGCTTGAGGTGAAGTCATTCGATGCCCAGGTACTAGGGTATTTCAATGACTTCGGGATCTATTTTCCAAGGAAAGACTCGATCGGGAAAGGCTTTAATGGCTTTGGATATCCTAGAATGGATTTAGAGAGGCTTAGAGGTGTTTGAGGGATGGAATTCCTATAAGCGGTTTTAGAACTTAGGAAGTGTTTGGGAGGTGTTTGAGGGATGTTAAGATGTGTTGGAATGGTGAGGGGAGAGGCCTTTTTATAGGCATATCGGGGTTGCAATCTAGCCGATCAGGTAGTTACACCATAGACTGAAACTAGCCAATTGTCCAATTCACACCTCTGTGTAGACTAGGTGTGATCTACCCGATCGGCCAGTTTGCACCATCTAGAAGTTGACATGTGTCAATCATCTAGTGGGTCAACTAACCATCGAATGTACAAGGTACTTTGACTTTTTATAAAAACTCTTTCGGGAGAATTTTGTACAGTTGTCGGGCTTTTCGGGTTTAGGGTTTTTGATTGATTTTCGGTTTTTCAGAATCAAGGCTTTGAAACGTTTAGGTGGGAAATTTTTGGAATTTTTGAGAATTCTAGGGTTTTTAATTTTTTGGAGTCAGGGCTCCAAGATCATTTGGACATTATGGAGTCAAGGCTCCAGGATCATTTGGAATCAAGGTTCCAGACATTTTGGAGTCTAAGCTCGAAAATCATTTGGAATCAGGATTCCGGACATTTCGAAGTCAGGGCTCCAGGATCATTTGGAATCAGGGTTCTATAAATTATAGAGTCAGGGCTCCTGGATCATTTGGAAACAGTGTTCCAGACATTTCAGAGTCTAAGCTCTTGGATTTTCGAGTGTACAATAGGTCTTCTGCTGGCTTCACTGGAATTTTTCCCATACCTAGAAACAGGTTAAACATTCATCATCGGGCTGGGTGGACCGTGCTCATAAGGAGGTGAGAATGTTTTGACACTATCCAACACTTTCCGCATTTGACATTTAAAGAAGATCTTTCCTAGGCTTGCATTCCAAAGGGAAATGTCTTGGTTGGCAGTATGGAGGGAAGTTGAATGTTTCCTTTGGATTCGAATGGTTGAAGGGTTCGCTTCTGCCTCCTTAGCACAATGATTTCGTACAGTCCACAATGGTTTTTCCACTCTTCCTTCGTTAATGTCATGCCCCAAAGTAATGTGATCAATGTAAACCACTTCTGCCAGATGGACGACTGTAAGTGTAACTATTCTATTTTGTATGATATCCTCCACCATGTTTCAAAATTCACTTGACTCCAAGAATTCTTTCACAGCTTGAATGACAGTTGCAGCAATAAGGTTTTCTACACTAGCCATCTGAGTAGGGATGAATGTTCCTTGATAATATGATGAGTGTAATGCATAATACTAAGCATGGCATAGGGTATGCGTACAATAAGCATGTAACCATATACATACAATGTGGTAGTCATGTTGATCATGGCATTAAATTGGCATAAAGAAATGATATACAAATTATAGAAGAACCAGGAATCAAATATGGTATAAGTCGTAGTTGCTGTTCAGACGTGTTTCATAGCACTTACATGGTAAGAATGACATATGATGGTAAAACATGGTAGAGTTTATCACAACATGTCAAGGTGTGCAAATGATGTTGAGCATAGAAAAGAGCATGGTATGTGTGAAGCTTTTCAAAAGGCCTAAGCATGGTATGGACTAAATGGCATATTCACTAAAAATCTTACGATTGTACTATGCGCATAGAAAAGCGCATTTCAGGTAGAGTATGAGCATAGTAGAGCATGGCAATGACATGTAATTGTAGCATATAGGAAGGCAAAGAACTCAAGTCAAGCATCTAGGCATGGTATAATGAGTCCTACATAGCATACATAGATGTAATTTAAACTCTAATCCATGTCCCATGGGTATTTTGCGACTATAGTGGACATAATTTTATCTTCAAGAGATCAAACTAGTGTTGAGGAAGACTAAGCCTAAGGTGTGTAAGGAATGTACTAAACATCTATCATGACAAGGTAAGAGTTAGTTATGATGTATACATGATCTATCGAGCCACCAAGTAGTTAACATATATAAAACATTGGGTATATAGCATATTACTACACATCAGGGCAACATATTATTACAGGCATGTATCAGGTTTGGGTTAAAGGAATCCTAGAAGATTTGCTAAGTTATTCTACATGGGGGCATGGTTTGTGTGCCTAAAGGATTCTAAAGGTTTATGTTGGTCCCCTTGGGCAATATAACACGTGTCAGAGGGGGGGGGGGGGGGGGGGTAATAAATTTTTTGTTTTAAAAAAAATTTAATGCGGGGTTTTTTAAATCCTTTTGGTTTTACCCGCGGAAATTAGCGACGAATTGTCTTTGTTGATGCTGACCCTTGCGCGCTGAGAAGTTTAAGTCTCAGTGAGCGTTTCAGTGATAGATTTTAAGTGCTTGATGGATGTACACTGATGTATCAGCGAAGCTGAGTATTCAGTGGGTTAGTTATAAAAAACAAAGTAAGAGAATATCACCAGCGTGATTTATCCTGGTTTGGCAGCCCGTGCCTACTCCAGTCCCCGGATACCCTCTCCGAGCTTTAATCCACTAGTGTCTCCTTATCGGCGGAGAAGCCTTCTTACAGAGTTTTCCAGAGAACGAGTACCTTCCTCTTTCTCCTATTCTCTAACCCAACTGTTGGATACCCTCTCCAACAGTCTACTCACTTTTACAATGAAAATGAATTTTCTACTCTTCACAGAAAGTGAAAAGAGATTACAACAGATGTAAAA
>CAOJBJ011771235.1:0-11769 GCA_948291685.1 Euphorbia celastroides | reverse complement strand
AAAAAAAGTGTTGATGCAGTGATGACATCATTAATTAGAGTGAATGGTGGAGGGGACCACGCATGAAGGGAGGAAGGAAGGGAGAAACGTAGTTTTTGAAAGTAAAAGTTGTTTGGAAGGTGGTTTTTGGAATGAAAGGTTTATTTAAAGTGTTGGATGGAATTAAAGGTTAAAAAATGTATATTTTTGTCTTTGTCCCAAAAATTTATTAAAATTTAATGAATTGAATGAAATTTATTTGCAACTGAATAGAAATTTAATGAAACCGAATTGAACTGATAATAACTATTATAAGAAATAATACATATATAATTATTTGAACTTAAATTTTTTTTTTTTTTTACTGAAAGATATAGTCCATTAAATTAAAATTAGAAGCAATTACAGCCCTAATCAAAGGTGGACAAACATAAAGCTAATCCCTTTACATGTCGAAGATTCGGTTACATAAGCTAAAAGCTATGCAGCACGATTCGCATACTTGACATAGACAACTCTAAAAAAAATTCAAAGCAACCCACCGGAGTTAAAACACCGGACATACACACGACAAAACACAAACAAACTTACTTTTACAACAAGACAGACATGTCCTTAAACAAGACTTATTATCAAAACAAAAAATAAACTGCAATCTCTATTTCTTAACCTTCAACTAACGAATTCTACAATCATAAAAACCCGATTACTCCATAGCATCAACCAGATTTGCAGATCTGAAACTCTCTTTCTCAACGGAGATAGATTTGGGGTGTCTACAGTGAAAGATATTCATGTATCTTGTCTAAAAGCGGCTGAAGTCCAACCCAATTGAGAATTAAGATCGAGTTATGCAACAACGATCCCATGATTGAAAAAGACGAACCCGTAGAAGGCGACGAAAGAGGATGCAAATTATTTCGACAAAAAAAAGTGCAAGAAGTTGAAAACCTAAATAATAATTTTAAATCATGAATATTTGTATTTACTAGATAATAACTATTATAAGAAATAATAGATATATAATTAACATAAATATAAAATTAATTGATATAACATATGTTTTATACTATAGTTCAATAATATTTGTTCTAAAAAAGTGCTTGAAAATAAAATTTGTGGCATGTTTGAAAGGAGCTTTTTTACAAAGAAACCGCTTCTCCGAAAACACTTATCGATCAACGGTTTACGATGTTTTAAGATCTACAAACTTTCAATTGTCAATTATGTTAATACCTTATATAAAATTGTGAGTCATTAAATCGTGCACTCCTTAAAAGAAACTGTTTTTTTCTATAATTTCCGGTCCGAAAACTGATATCATAAAAGAAAGTCAAAATGTGAGCGTAATTTGGGAAAACAATTCGACCCAAGTCAATACACTGTTTGTTTGTTTGCCTAGAAAAGGAAAGAAAATCCAATGGAAACTGTTCAATTGCCTTTCCCTCCTTTTCCTTCTGCTTTCCCACCATTCAACTGCAGCATCTGTGCTCTCATTTTCTCATGGAAACCATTCGAATTACGCTCGTAATAAGGTAGTTAACAGTATGTTAGCTATTCGTTTTTCTTCTGATTCTCATCCCTTGCTAATTGCTATACTGCTTAGTTCTGCTATCTCTCACTTAATATTCCGGTAAGTTTCTTCTCCTCTCTGTCGTTTAATCATGAATGAAGTTTTCGTTATGATGACTTCAACTTTTTCCTTTTCTCTTTACCGGTAAGTTAAACTTCCATTATTGGCTTGCACAAAAGTAACGTTATCTGTACTATTGATTAGAAACTGCATTCTAATTCATTGAATTTGTTCCATCTTCATGTGTTTCTGGAGTTTAGCGATCAGCTGAATGAACCAAGGTATCTTAATTTTCATACAGAAAATCAGAACCAAACCTGTATGAATTTGAATGGTTATAGTTTATGCCTTGGAAAATACATTTTTGAAAATTTTTCATTGCACTGCTACAATTGACTTCAATCCAAAATGACCGAGTATAGTATATACCAAAAAATTAACATCTTTTCTGTGTTTTTTTGGTGTAGTTTTGCTGTTTACTCATAGCCTCTAGTTGCCTTTTGTTTCCTCTCTCTGTTATTTTGTGTGAGCGTGAAATGGTACTACCGTATTACAATTTTAATTCAAAAGAATTAGGATTTTGAAGGGGTCAATGTTCGATCCCTAAACATTTCCATCCAAACTAATGGATGTACCAGTTGGACCAAGCCCAATTGCTTTCATCAATGTTTTCATGCTGAAATATGAAAAATATCTCTATGGATCGTTTCTGGGCTGATTTTTGGTGAACTTAGAATTAGCAAAAAGAATATCATATTCTAACGTTTTCTGGCTTCTTGAGCTTTTTCTTGACTTGCAGTGAGCTGCCACTGCTACAAATATTTGCTTTCTCAATATATGGTTGCTTTTCTTTTTACTTCTGAAAAAATAGAAGCAAAATGATGGGGCATTCCGAGAATCGAACTCGGGACCTCTCGCACCCGAAGCGAGAATCATACCACTAGACCAAATGCCCTTTTGTTGACATTTGCCTTACAGTTTCTTAATATAAACTGTTTTTATTTTCTTGTACAACATGGTTCATATAGGTTCCTTGTCTTCACAAAGTCTGGCTTGCACTTTTCATTTGAACTATTATGTTAGGGTAGAGGTTATTTGAATTCCAATGGCAAGAAGATCTTTGGTCCTTTTGGTATTTTCTATTTGGTCCCTGTGGCATACATTTTACCCATTTAGTCTATGCGCTTTGAAATCTATTACATTTTTTTACCATCTAGTACAGATCACATGTAACGTCATCAATTGAATTTTTACAACGCATGTCCCTGTTCAAATAAGCACAAATGTGAGACCTCTCACACCCAAATCGAGAATCATGCCACTAGACCAAATGCCGACTTGTTCGTGTTTCTCCTGAAACTTTTCCTTCAAAATTGAGTCCATCTTTATGAAAAATCAAACTCGATTTACAGTGTTCGACTATGATTGATCATCTTTTCCTGTAATGCCAAGTTCTCATGTTCCTTTGTTAAGAAACTATTTATCTAGTCTGCCAGTTGTGATTTTGACCACTTCAACAATGTAGATCTGTAGAAAAAAAGATTCAGATCTAGATCTATAAATTATACTTATGTGATATATAATATGTAATAGTTTCCTCGTGGTGCCAAAAATGTATATTTGAGGCATTTCGAGAATCAAACACCCAAAGAGAGAATCAGACCACTAAACCAAATGCCCAGTTTTTGTTTTCTCAAGTTATATAAATGTCCGTTTCGAATATAATAAAAAATTGCTGACATTTGAACCATTTGGTAGGGTGGAGATAATAAACTGCTATCTTTCCATATGAATAGATTTGGGAACTAAACTGGTATGCATTCTTAATCTCTTTAATATATTCATACTTTTATTACCATTGTTGGAGAGTCATTTTTGGGATAAGAAAAAAGGGAGAATCATACCACTAGACCAAATGCCCTTAGATGGAAATTTTAATTGAAATTTTAAATTCACATGTCTGTGAAAGTCTGTCCATTAAAGTCAGCACCAACTTGTTTAAATTTATTAAATGGAAAGGAATCTGGTCAGAAATTTTAATTTATTTTAAGGCATCACAGTTTTGATGTTGGACCACATCTACATTGGCTCACCATCAATTTGGAGAAAAAGAAATAAAAAATTGCTTGGGGCATTCCGAGAATTGAACTCGGGACCTCTCGCACCCAAAGCGAGAATCATACCACTAGACCAAATGCCCAAATGTGTAATCATATAAGATAAGAAAAAATCTAGATCAAAGACCTGCCATGATGAGAGATAATCTAATTAAAAAGTAAATATTAAAAGCTAATGTGATTAGTTAAGATATTTAAGAAAAATATCAATCTTTTTATGCAATTTACAACTTACATAGAGAAAAAGCATATAGATAGTTCGAGAAGGACTATGTAAGTGAAAACATGTGTAGTTAAAAACGCAAGTAAATGTATGGTACAAGTAGATGAAAGGGAAGGGCGTATAAGTCTTATTTTACAAGTAATAAATTACTTTTGAAATTTATAATGATTCACTTTCTTGTATTATATATACTTCTCTCGTCCTCTTTACATGTATTAAAAAAATTGCTTTTGCCCTTGTTCTATATATCATAACACTTTTTTCGTAATGGTAAAACATCGATGGAGTTGGATGTAAGATGGTAATAAGCATAATGTGATTGTTACTACTTATTGTAACAACTATGATAAGGTCTTCAGAAAAGATGAAAGATGTCTAATACCAACTCAAAATGTAATAAATCAACTGAATTAATTGCTCCACTAATCATGATTAAGATGCATTGCCAGTTCAATATGTCCGTTAAGTTGTTGTTAATCATCAAGAAAATTCCTCAAATGACAAACAAAAGAAATAAAAAGGAATTTTGTAGCTAATTTATGTAACTAATTATGTAATTGGGCATCAGTTAGAGCATCTTTATCATTATGTCTAGACCCACCATCTTCATGAAAAGATTAACCCACTTTCCAACTTCAATTGATGTTGCTACCCCACCAAAATCAGTTGTCTCCTATTTTTAATTGATGTTGCTACCCCACCACAATCCCTCCATAATATTTCTATGCCAAACAAACAAGGCATAATAAAAGAAGCACAAAACTGAGAATATTTGAGAGAAACCAGAGGCAATAGCTGTGGGATTGTTTAGATAACTGAAAATGGCCACATTTGGAGGAACTCAACAGAAATGTATGGCTTGTGAGAAAACTGTTTATCTTGTTGATAAGTTAACTGCTGACAATAGGACTTTTCATAAGGCTTGTTTTAGATGTCACCATTGCAAGGGCACTCTTAAGGTAACTTTACATTATTTTTTTTCGATTTTACATCGCTTACCTTGGCATCAGTTCAAAAACGATACAGCGAGGGTTTCGCATCTTTTCATTTGGATTGAATTGTCTTAAAAGAAGATGTCCATTTTTATGAAATTTTAAGCTTGGAAATTAAGAATATTAAATTATTGACAGTGCCAATTTGTTGAAATTTGCAGCTGAGTAACTACTGTTCTTTTGAAGGGGTTCTGTACTGCAGACCACACTATGATCAACTCTTCAAGAGAACTGGCAGTCTTGATAAGAGTTTTGAAGGTAATCAAGCTCGGTTTTTCTAATTGCAATTTAGTTCAATTCAGTTTAATATTCGACAATTCTAATTTCACATTGAGCTCAATTAAATAATGTTCAGGTCTCGACCATTATAAATTTACATTGAGTTCAACTCAGCACTCGGCCAAAAGAACATTTCTTTAAAGTGCGCATTATTTAATTGCTATATTATATTCTTGATTTCTTGAATAATTTTCATATATAATTATTCTGCCATTAATTTTTCAGGAACACCAAAAATTGCAAAACCTGAAAAAACTATTGACAATGAGGTAAATTTAAATCCTGAAGCATCAGAATACAATTTTTATATCTTTTATCAATATTGTATTTCTGTTTTCTGAACTGCAACCACTAATTAAGTTATTTTTCGCGTTTCCTGTTTCAATATTACTAAATAGATATTTGTTGATACATGTTTTTTCTGCTGACAAATTTATACTAATTTTAATATGACAGAATGCGAGCAAAGTGTCAAACAAATTTGTTGGGACAAGAGAGAAATGTGTAGGCTGCACTAGGACAGTTTATCCTATAGAAAGAGTATGTTCATTTCCTCACTATTTCTCTTTCCTTTCTAGCAATTTTCAAATTATCTAGCAACTTTTCTGTTTTCGTAACTTAACAATATTTGTGATGCCAATGAAGGTTACAGTGAATGGAATTTCATACCACAGGAGCTGTTTCAAGTGCAGCCATGGAGGTTGTACAATTAGCCCATCAAATTACATAGCACATGAAGGCAAATTGTACTGTAAACATCACCATGTTCAACTCTTCAAGGAGAAAGGAAACTACAGCCAACTCGAAACCGAACGTGAGCCTGTTGATGATAAAATCACTACCCCGGAAATTGCTGCAGAATCATAATCACATAATGAAAAAGCCTTTTATGTTCTTAAATGTTTTTTCTGAACTCGGTTGTGTTTTTCCGCTCATATTGTGGCTATTATATCTGTGCTTAAGACGTCTTTCTGTTCTTTTCGCTTTTAAGATCAGACCTTATAATTATATTGTAATATTTTGATCACTTTTCCTATCTAAATTTCTTTAACAAGTCTTGTGAACTCTAAATTTAGGCTTAGCTAGCTTATACACTCTTCAATTAGCGAATAATCTAGCCTGCAGATAACTGGTTTATTAGGTTTCTCGCATTCCGCTAAGTGCAATATTACATATCAGTATCGAAAACTCTAAACTCCTAGTTGGATCTTTTTCAGTTCTCTATTACAAGTTAATTAGTCGAGAAAATATCAATATTACATATCCAATACATATCAATAAATATCTAATACATATCTATCACATATCTAATAATTATATCAAGCACATACCCGATAAATATATATCTGCAGACAAACCAATGATAAAAAAAAATGAAGCTGGACTCTAGAATAAAAGCCGACGAAAATTATCCTTTGCAATTCTCAAGCTTGACTACATCGTCAAAAGTCATTTGTTAATGGTAAATAACACAGCTTGAAAATGACAGTTTAGAGTGAACTGTCCAAGAGGTGATAGTTTATCACCCAACAAGAACCAAGCCGTAATCAATGAAAGTAAAAAAAAACGAGGGTCAAAACGAGAACAAAAGCCGACGAATTTTGATACCCATTACAGTAAAATAATAAACTGATATATCTGTACAGAGATCATCAAGCAGCTCAACTAACTATACAACACACAGAATCGAATCATCCCCCCATCCGAAAACCATGAGTACAACAACAGGAGTTTTCTAATCCATAAAATCACAAGACAATTCTCATAAACTATAATCCACAAGGACCACAACAACAGGATGATTCTTCATCTTGAGCAGAATTTTTGTCATTACCTCGAGAAGAAGATATCCAGTTGTTAAGAGAGAGGCACAGAATCAGCTGTCATTTTGGACATTTTTTCGGGTTGATCTTTCTTGTAGTATTTGAGCTGCAAAAATTAGGAGTTCAACCATCTCGAATCCCACAGCAGATACAGAATCCATCTTCTCATTATTAGAATCACTATCAATCGAATCACCAAGGGCAATTTGGGGAATTCTGCTGTCTGACACGTCATCGGTCTCTGCTGACCAACTGATAGGCAAGGAGGTTCCAAGAGCAGTCCTCAAAAGTTTGGCTTCAGAAATGATATCATCAAGAGATTCTGAAATACTCGTTTCAGTATCTTCACAAGCAACGGACCCTCTGGCCTAGAAAGTTCAGAAACAAAGCCACAATTCATTCAAACTATGCTGGAGTACATAAACCGTAAAATTTACTCAGCTCTCAATAAAAAGGAAACTGCCCAACAAGAAAAGATCACGGTTTGCCCGTGTAGTTGGGAGAATTTGACATTTTGTCACATCGAGTTTGGGTTATTTGAGACTTTATGCTTTAATTTTGTCAGAATCTGTATCTTATGCAATATTAAAAGACTCATGGTCAACCTATATTCCCCAAGAAGGGCTAAACTTAAATGAAAATTTCGAAAAACAGGGTACTATTGTGTATAAATTGAAACTATAAATAGCTAAGTCCTCCCAATGCAAAGGCCAAAATTTCTTTTCTCCCAATCCAAACTAAGTGCCAAATGTGACAGCAAACAAAAACTAGATTCAGCCTCCTACCAGAAAAGAGAAAAGCTTGATTCCAGAAATTCAAATTTTCATACATACATGCGAAAAGACTACCTTTAAAAGTACCAAACGAAGTCTATGAATTGAAGAAGTTAAATGATCCAAGCTTTCAATGCTCTCCTTCAAGGTCGCATTTTCGATCTTCATCCTGTAGAGCAAAAAAGAGTCAAACTTTATTTCAATTCTTTGAAAACTACACAAAGAAAGAGAAAATGCAGTGGAGGACAAAAAAAAGCAGTAGTATAAGCATAACTTTGCATTAATGTGTCTTCAATTAAGTAATATAAACTTATTGTTACAGACCTTGCAAAGTCAATGTTGTTGAACCCTTTGCCAGAGAAATTCCCTTCACTGTTGAGTTGTGGTTCTTCTTCACTTCCACCAAGACCAGATGAACCAACAAAGCGTTTCAGATATGTTTTCTTCAGAAGGTTTCTTAACCTTCCATTACTGTCATATGGAACAAGCCTTCTTCCCCATGAATTGTCAGCCTGTGAATTGCCTTGCTGTGTTTCTCGTCCTGATTTCCTGAAAAATTATGTCGGCTAATCATCAAGAAGTAAAATCAATGCGACTGCAAGGGCAAAGTAGTAATTGCGCATAATTAACACAGCGTTTTATAAAGAGCATTCCGATATGAAGTACAAGTTTCTAAGGCTCTGTTCTTTTCAACTTATTTTCCATTCAGTTTAGTTAGTTTGCCGCTAGCTATTCAGTTGAAAAGAACAAAGCCTAAAGAACATTCTGATGTGAAATTACTAGCAGAAACCAAAATTTTTGCAGAACAAGTTCAACAATGAATGAAAAGTAATACCGATGGATCATAATAGAAAAGGAAGAAATCATACTCTTTGAATTGGTGATATTTATTCTTTAACTGTGCCAACTCCACGAGTGCTTTGACTTTTTCGTTTGTCACCTAAGAGAAAAATGGTCATTAATGCAGCCATGTCAACAGTTAGATGAAGAAATAAAATGCTAAAATAACAGCCCAATTAATAATGAACCAAAATGAATACTGTGAACACTTCAACCATATGCTAGAACATCTTTATACACAGATGAAGACATTAATAAGATGCAGTTCTTAAAAGAACTTTCTCGTGCATTCATTGATTTTCCTTTTATCTTCCTTTCACACAAAGAATCCACAACACAGAAATTGGAAGCAAAGCAAATAATTTGTGAAAAAATTACCTGCAACAAGTTCCTCTGAAGCTCTTCCAATTTCTTCTGAAGAGCTGAATTCACATTTCTCTCCAACAAATGTCTTTCTTCTTGTTGTGACAAAAGCAACAATGCTGCGATCTGACAAAGCCAATTGACCAGAAAAAACAAGCACTTTAAAACTCTCACTGAAAATGTACGTACATATTGACATAGAATAAAAAGATGAACAGAAAACTGAACCTTTTCCTGCATTGCTTGTGCAAGGGCTTCAGACATATTGTCTTCTCCTTTATCCATGGTATCTGCTAAGACGTTTTTATTTTCCTGCCACAACAAAGAAAATTACAAACATATCAAACAAAAAAACCCAAGACAATGACAAATATGTGACAAATGGCAAGGCTAATAATTATCAAACCTCATTTGACAAAGATGAAGCTGTTTCATTGCTTAATTGTACATCTCGAGATTCATTTTCATGAAGATTCATGGTTAAATGAGAAAAACCCGGAGTCTTCCCCCTGTTTGTATAATTTTCTTCAATCTTTTCTTTGATCATATCAGCAACTGATTTGACATGTAATCTTTCCTCATTTAGTAAATTCTTGATATCGACTCTATGCTGAGAATGGAAATGCCGTAGCTCTGATATTCCACTCAATATCATTTTGACCAAACAGATCTGCATGAACTCAATAAGTTAAAAAGTCAGCAGAAGTCAATAAGTGTAACAGTCAACCTGCAGTAATGAATTCTATGAGTTAATTAGTGTACCACCTGATTTTTTTCTAGCTCCTGAACCTTTTTCTTCAAGTGATTTTCTATTTCCAAACCCTATATTCACAAGAGAACCCACAGTAAATAATTTAAAAGATGAATATGGTATTGCAAAAAAAATAGAACTTGAACAGAATTTCATACCATCCGTAGTTTACTTTGAAGATTATCCACAGATTTCCTCAGTTTTTCCCGCTCTTCTTCTAATGCACTCTGTCTAATGAAAACGTTAATCAAGTTTCAAACAGAAAATCGAATTTTTGTTGTGCTAATCAAATAGTGGCTAGCAAATTATGTGGAATCTAGGTTTAGAACCTAGAACAAACCAACTAGCTTAAGCAAAGTGATTGATTCAAATTTTAATTCTGCAGACAGCAGAAAGCTTAGGAACTCAAATTGTTCTTGTAATGTCCTCTTTCAAGTCACAAATTAAAGGGCACAGAAAAACAAGACAGGGGAATTTTTCATGTATATGAGGCAGCAGAAACAAAACAACCATAAATCACAATAAATTCTCGAGCAGCAAGAAGAGATTCCCATGTCCACAGGAAATGTTGAAATTGTGACAGTGAAGAAAACAGGTCTTGAAAACTTACAATGTATTTAGAGGTGGAGGCATCATTATAACTCCAAGATTCTGATGAGTCGTGTAGCAGGCAAGTACATTTATCATCCCAACTTGTATCCTCAAATCCTTCTAAGGAATGTTGCCTGATCTCAAAAAATTTGTTGACTACCTGAAGTTGTTTAAAAAACATTAATTAGGAGAGGATAAAGAAAAAAAAGCAATAGAAGTTTAAGATGTACGCACGGCTGCAAATGTAATTTCACAACTATCAAATCCAGTGTTGTGTGCCAGCAGACTTTTATATCAACTTATTAACATGTCTAATGTCTTCCTAAGTGCAGTTGTCTTATTTCGTCTTTTTAAATGTGTCTTATCATTAGGTCTGCCAAGAGCCTATAGTGTATTATAACTGCTGGTCTGGCTGTAAATACTGTTTATTTTATGAGAAATTAAGATGATGATAAGCAAGCAATTCCCAAGATCTTAGGACCTCAGAGGAAAGCTTAGCAAATAGATAATATAGGTCATGGACATTTGAAGGGAAATAGAAGAAACAAAAATACACATTATTTGCATCTTTGAATACATTTCATACATCAGTGCACAGATCATTTTCTTTATCTTTTTTAACAATCATTCTATAAGTATTTAATGTATTATTGTTCTAAAAATTGGTCAGAAATGAACAAGTGAATGTAGGACAATAGACCATGAAGTACAGGGATGTACAAAAACAACCCAGCAAGAAACTGAATACATTCTATAGTGTAAGGAAAGGCCGAAAGAATAACAACCCACTCAAATTGCATCAAACTCAAAGTAACACTCCCTTATAACCTCTGGAAATATGTGGTCAGTCATCTCGCACCGAAAATTTAGAGTAAAAACTCAATTTTAAGAGATTTAATCATCCATGACATCGAAAAGCTTTGAAAAAGAAGAAAATATTGGAAGAGCCATATATTTCCATCAAATAACATCAAAACTGCTACATTGAAAAGAGCAGTCAGTAGGTTTACTCTATCATTTGCATGAAAATTCAACTATAATATAGTTAAAACCTAAGAAAAAAATCCCCCTAAAATAGGCTTGTGGAAACCCAAAGATACTTACTTTCTTGAAAGTTTCATTCTGCTCTTCTTGCTTTGCTAGATCATTCTTTAGTTCATCATTCAGTCTCTTCTGCTCAAGACAATCTGAGGTAAGCTCTTCTAACCTGTTTGAATACACGCCAATTAATCATTTAAACGTTTGAAGTTTGAATCCCAGATTCATGCTTGGAAATAGCCTTGACTTCAGATGATGTCTATAACTACTAGCTACCTAATCACCTTAAAATCACTATAGTTAGTAGGAAGAATGGTTTTCCATTTTCTGTACCTCAAATGCTAAGATTTTTCTATAAAAAAGAGGTAAAAGGTACCTATTCTAGAATTCATTGAACTTCTGGGACATGAGCTCTTCCTTCTCCTTA
>CAOJBJ011771195.1:0-15543 GCA_948291685.1 Euphorbia celastroides | reverse complement strand
ATCTTAATGCTATTAAATGTTGCTATTATTCTCTGTATAATATTGATTGAGTCTGAAAATGAGAGTAGATTCTGTAGACCAGTAACCACCGACTCCCGTCTCTTTTTTGGTTAGATTCCGACTCCCTAATCACCGTCTCTTTTTCTTTAAGATTTGGTCTCAATTTCGGTTTGATTTGGTTGTTATGTTTTGATTTCCGATTTGTTAATCGTGTTCGACTTTTATTTTTTTGCTTAATTTTCTTTTTATTGTTGTTTTTGAGATCCATTGATGGTGAATATGATGCAATTGTGATAAAGATTATGATGTTTGAAGGATTCACACAAGGTGTTCGATAAAATGCTCCTATGGTGTGAATGACATGTATAGTTTATGTAATGACGATGTTTTGATTGTGTAATATGTGTAATGGATTCTTCTTCTTATTTCTCAAATCAGAATTGAATTGGCAAGCGTGTAAGAGAAATGTAATGCATATGTATATCATATATAATGGATTTTGTAAAGTTTATGCAATAACTCTGTAAACCAGTTCGAAATTTCTATGTAGAGCATATGTATTGGCAGTGTAAGTCATATGTAATGGATATGTAAATCTGTTTATATTATCAAAATATTGTTCAGTTTATAATAAAAAAAACAGTTCAGAATTATTTGGCTATGTAATGGATCTGTAATGCATATGCAAACGAATGCGTAATAAGATGTTTTCTACATTTGTTTAACCAGTTCGGAATAATATGTAAATTAAATGTAAAGCATGTGTAAAGCAGATGTAAGACATATATAAAACATATGTATTGAGGTGTCATTTTCGTAAATATGAAACTTGAGTGGATACTTGGTGATAATAGTTTTACTGTTTTTGTTATTAATGTAATAAGATAAAGTTAGTTGTCATTCTCTTGAATGAAAAGTTCAAATTTGTATATTTTTGTAAGTTACCCGAAGTTTTAAATAGTTCATTGAATTTGGCAAAAACACATTAATTTACCCCTCATTTTATGTATCATATTTTGATTTGAAAAATAAAATATCTAAAATGCCAGATTAACTAAAATTGTCGCATCACATTAAGATGACTTTTACTAAATTCAAATAACTAATTGAAGCTTTTAAGAGTTTAGGGTAACTTTAAGTTTTGTAAAAAATTTAAATCTAGATGATTATATAGTTTGTTATTTATTTAGTTCTTCTACTATAGTATTATGTGATTATTTGTCATCTGATCCTTGTACTACTCACTCGTTACCCATTTGATTTAGCAGAATTATTTTCAATTTATCCTAAAGTGGAATCGCAACAGACATTCATGACTTCACAAATTTTGCTTTAGTTCCTTATAACTCAAAACTAGAGAATAAATCCTCTACTGAATAAAAAAATGGACTACTCCAGATAAATAAAAAAAAATTTGCTAAGCCTTAGCACGAGGTGAAAAGTGAAATATCATCAGTATTTTTTTTTCTTAATTTTTGAAAGAAAAAAAGAGTAGAATAGAGATGTCAATGTCAATTGATAGCTACAAATGCATATAAAAAAGTCCCACCACCTTCTTCTCTGTGACGCTCATGCTTTGGTTACCTTACAATTGCTATTGTGGTCCTTTCTCTCCCCATTTGCAATTAGTTACTCTTAAGTTCTGTACCTTCTCCTTGTTTATGAGGCTGACCCTTATTTTATTGCTTTTCAAACTTTAGTCCTTTTATTTTTATTTTGAAAATTTGATACGTTGGAATCAAATAATTTTGCATTGATTTCACTTGTCTCATTAGGCAAGGCAGCCGAATTTAGTAAAAGCTAAGTACATGATTTTGTACTGAAATAAGGGAGTCTTAGAGTTCAGTCAACACTTGGAAGTTTCATATCTCATTTCAAGTAAATGGAATTTGTATGTACTTACTAGTGGACTTCAACTATAGTTAATTGAGCTCATCAATTTTGTCGATTCCAACACTTCTGCCATATTTGAGTCTCTGATTTATGGGAAAATTTGAAGTTTGTGTGCTTGTTTTCATTCAAATTTTACATAACATAGACAAAACTCATTATTAAAGTTTAAATTGTTAGATTTCCGTTAATAGGGAGAAAGCCAAAACATATTATTCAAATATAAAAAGAAAGTGAATCTTAAAGCAAAAAGAGAGAGCATCAACCTAAGTTATAGCTTGATATAAATAATCAAATGCTACTAGGCAGAAATAGAAGTTTTAAGGCAAGTAGATTCGGACATTTCTAGTGAGTTCTAAGGATTTAATTCAATTTCATTTCAAAGTTCGTCGAGTTCTCTTCATGTTATTTTAAGTTTGTAAACTTCAATATATGTTGACCATACAGTCATTAATTCCTTTTCGGGTCGTAAGTCTCAACTAAAATATGACCTCAGCTAGATGCTATCAGAAACAATTTTAGAAAATTGATACTAATATATACTTTTTATAAATTATTTACATAAATATCATGCAGCTAACTAATTTTCACAATTATCATCTTCAAACTTTCCATTACATTGTATACGTTTTATAAATACCCCTGAATTCATTCTCCGATCTCGTTCTACTTTTTCATTACTGGTTCTCCTATCTTCGATCTCCTTTATCTCTATGATTTCAAGTTTTAGAGCTTCTTTAATCCTTATTTTTCTCATTTTAATTTCGATTTTCTCCATTTTCTTCAATATCAATTGGAATTCTTCTTCTCTTTTGTGATAGATCCTTTGATCTCTACAATTTTGAGTTTCAAAGCTTCTTTAATCCTTCTTTTTTTCGTTTTTGATTCGATTTTCTCTGGTTTTCAACATTATTTGAAATCCTTCTTCTTTGTAGCGATGGATAAGGTTGCAGCTCTTGTTCACATCAATGGAACTTGGACCGAGGATCGGAGATTCGTTGATTTCAGAAATATTACAACTGCAAATCTAAAGCAATTGAATGTTATAACTGGCACGCAAGGTGTTTGATAAAATGCTTCCTTTAACAATTTCAACAATGAGATGATTCCCTCTTCAATTCCTATATCGTTCTTCAACTTCAATTCTGATTCAGATTTGTAATTCTTTTGGTTTTGAATTTGATCTTACTTAGTTTATCATCTGATGCAACTTGTTTATGTTAAATTGCTTATTTTTTCAATTGGATGTATAAAGTTGCTTTTCTTCTTAAACTAGTTCGAAATTTTATGTAATGTATATGTTGTGTATATATAATGGATGTGTAAAGCTATTTTTCTCATTAAATAGCTCATAATTTTAATGTAAGTGATATACGTTGTATATGTAATGCTATGTAATAATTTTGTAAAACTGTTTTGAATGCTATGTAATGAATATGAAATGCGAAGTTGACTACAATAGCATTCAAAATGAATTCAATTACAACAAGATGCATCAAATAAACATAAATAATAGAGGAAAAAGTCGATTCAAAGAAGAAGAAGAATTGTAGTGGATTTCCATCGCAATTCTGACCAAGAATGTTTTACATTAAACTTATATATGCTTTACATTACCAATACATGTTCAATACATATTCATTACATATCATTACCGATCATAGCATATTCATTATAAACAGAGGGGGAAATGCTTTGTGTTTGAAGAAGAAACAATGAAAATGTGGCAGATTTGGGAAAACTCAATCAATACCGACGATAACAAGATGTGTGTGTATGGAATGGCTCCTCCTTCAATCAAGTTTCGATCTAATCAAACTTCAATCTTGTGCAATTAGATTAACCATCAAATAGTAGGTAATGAAATACATGAGCGCCAATTTGAGATACTCTTTATTGCTTATCTCGACGGTCTTTGCTTCTTTTCCTATTGAGGAGAGAATTCTCTTCATATCATCTTTTTTAATAGACTGGTAGTTGCTTTCAAAGTATTTGATGCAGAATTGTTGTGATTCATTTGTCTCTTTGAGGCTATAATCATCTTCTAGCTCTACTCTTAGTCCATATATCAGCAAGAAGTAATCTACTCCAAAGTAAAGAGGCTCTCCACCAACTAAAATGCATAATGAGTGGAATCTCTCTGATGAGGAGGTTTTGTATTAGCCTTTTCTGCAGATTCATGGTTTCTCCTTCAGTAGCTAACCCAAAACCCGAAACCCAAAAGCCTTGTCTTTCTAGTCCAGCGGATGATCCTGAAAAGACTGGAAACAAGAACTACAAATCATCGACCAAAGAATTACCTGAATCCTTCCATCAGCATTCCACTCCGTTTCACCGTGACGCACAACAACGATCTCAGCATAGTCAAAACTGTAGAACCGGAACTAGATTTAAACTCATGGCATATTTCCAACTCAAAATAAATCCTAGAAGCTGTATATCATCTAAAAACAGAGTAAGACAAATGGAGGAGGATCGGGCCATTCTGACAAGGCCCGCCGAGTCAGATAAAAGCAACTCGAGCCGCCGAGCTTGATTGATGTAGAACTAATTTCACAGAGCTTCAAACTTCGAGGAAATCTAATTGGAGAGGAAGGGAAATCAGAAGAAGAAGAACAGAAAAGGCGAGATGAGTTTATAGGGCGCCAAATGTGAAGTGCGCCATTGTTCATCGAGTTACGTATTCTATCATCGCTAAAGTCAAACGGAGGAGGATTGGGCATTTCTATCGTTGTTGGGCCTCTCCTCATTTGGGCTCAATAGGCCCATTATCAATATATTTCTATTCTAATTATTTTAGATTATATTTTTTTCAACTTATTTTTCATTTAGTTTGGTTTTAGTTACATTCAGTTTTCTTAAGTTCTATTTTATTAAAATTTCATCAGGAGTCCATTAAATATCATTAAATTTTAATAATTTTAGATAAATTTGAAATAGTATTGAACATTATTTAATTTCATTTAATTTAATACTCTCTCCGTTCCTTATGTAAATCGTTTGAGTCATTTTTTCCTTGTTACTTTATATAAATCGTTCTTTTCTTTTAAAATTTTTTTTTACACAATTATTCCTAATTTACTCATATTTACTCTATAAAAAATTTCAAAATTATATAAGACTTGAAGAAAGTATTTATAATGTGGGGAGACTCTTATTATGAAAATACAATGTTAGTTTTTGTATTTTACATGTATAATTAATTATTCATAAATTATTGTGCAAATAACTCAAACGACTTATATAAAGGAATAAAAGAAATATAAGTTTTAGTTTCATCAAATTTCAATAAATTTCAGCCAATGAATTTTGAATAATTATAAATTTCAATTCCATTTCATTCCATCTAGTTTAGTTAAGCTGTTAGTCATTCAGTCTAAAGGATTAAAACTTTAGTGAGTTCGACTTCGGACGGGTTGTGCAGACCCGATCCATTAGGCCGGGCTGGCGGGTACCCGGACTGTGAACCGGTTCACACCAAACTATTACTGTACTTTCCGTTCGAATTCTTCGGGATGTTTCACTAAAATCTCCGGTGAACTTCAATTTCTTTCCGTCTTTGTTCTCTAGCTTCAATTCACTGGGCAAAGCTACTGATTACCACAATCCTGTGCTCATAATTCATTATAGTAGTTAATAGTTTTTTCGACTTGAGCTTGTTTTGCAGTGTCTATCTGCAAATATGGCTAAGAGGCCGCCGCCTGATCCTGTTGCAATACTTAGAGGTCATCGTGCCTCTGTAATGGATGTCTGTTTCCATCAATCCAGACCTCTTTTGCTCTCTGGGTATGGATTTCGTTGTTTTGTTGGAAACTATTTTTATCTTCACAGTTTCGCTCTCGAATTTTAATTGAGTTTTTGGAATTCTTCAGGTCGGCAGATGGTGAGCTGCGAATTTGGGATGTAGTTCAACATCGAACAATGTCATCTGCCTGGTAATGGAGTCTAAACTGTTGTTTCAGAGCTTTGATTTTGAGTGTTTAGGTTTGTGTAGTTTTGGGAATATGAATTGTTTTATGTGATTATTGAAGGGTGCATAGTGCAGCTCATGGGATCATATCTGTTGCTAGTTGTAATTTATCTGGTACTGACAAAGTTATTAGGTACTTTTACATTTGCCTTATTGTTTGATCTTTATGCAAGTACTTTGTTGTGGTTCTATCAGATGATGAAATTCTCTCTCTTGCTCTTTAATTCTGTAGCCAGGGCAGGGATGGAACTGTTAAACTCTGGGATATCCAACAAGGAGGTTTGTCCAGGTATTGAAGTTTTTGTGGTACTCCCTTGGCGTAAACAGAAACTTGATAAGAAATTTATTTGTCTCGAGCATTACATTTTCGATGAATTATTGTTTGCTACATAAAGATTACATTTTGTGTTTAGGTCGTCCTTTATCAGCTTCATTAAGAGTATGAATGTTGATTCTTCGGTTACGAATGGGATCGATAAATTAGAATAACTAGAGGTGGTTGTTGATGTTCTGTTTATCATTTGTGTTTCAATGTATCTTATTGTGTGGTCTAATGATAAGCTAATCTTGTTTATTGGTACTGATGGGTGTAAACTGAAAAGTGCACTATATGTATGGGCTAGAACGTAGTTGGATAATCCTAATAAGAGGTTGTGGCCATATTTGTTTGCTCTTACTCACCTAACTACTTGTTTATAAGAGCTAGTGTTTCAACTAACCATAAAGTTGGCTCCACCTTTTTTTGTTCATTTGCCTTTCTCAGGCTTCCGGAGGTAACAATTCAGACACATTCATATCATTTCTGTAAGCTTTCATTGGTGAAGAAGCCTAATGCAAGCACGAGACAAGATGTATGGTCAACTGATCAACTCCAGAAGGAAGGTGTTGAAACTGTTACACCAGATCCTTTGAACTACAGAGAAGGAAAGACAAAAAATTCTATGACGTGTGCAAGTACCTCCGAAGGTATGCCATGGATTTCTGTTAATGTGTTAGCATGATGTTACCAGAAATAGCAAAGACTAACAGGTGGTCTTGATGCTATTAAATGGAAATAAAGCTATTCTTTTGTGCCAAAAATATACTTAGATTTGTATAAGTAAGGTATAGACCTTTTGCAAATAGTTTAAATCTGAAAGTTGCTTGTATAGGGATACTTCATTGAAGTTTTAGGGTTCTTTTTCTTATGGCATAAGTTGGATAGGGGATATTATCTATTAAAAGTTTGGAGGATAACTCTAAAAACCATACTTATCACCAGCAAACGGGTGATTTCATCAAAGATGCTTCCGCGCTAGTCTATGAATTTATAAATTTTTTAAACATGTTGCCAAATGAGGATTTGAGGTAAAAGTGAAATACAATTCCTTAGTCTGCGGATATGATGCGAGAGTGGGAGGAAAATGCCAATGAAGGTGACTTATTGGATTGGTATTTTACCCGTATTAATATCTGATACTCACAGTGCTGGTGCTGAAGTGCTGCATATCAACAATTCTTAGTACTAGAGGAGGGCATTTGAATAACGAGTCTATTATTACTTATTCTTATTAACTTTTGTTATCTGAGTTTCCCTTGAGACAGACTCAATAGAATTTCTTGGCAGTACCTTTTCCTCATACCTGCTTAAGAGATTTCACTAGCTTTCCTTTCCACTTTTTGTTGAGTAGCATCGCCTTCTTGGCATTAACAGACTCCTGTTTTCTCAGAAAATAACAATATCGAAGGGCCAAAATATGTTGCTATGGCAGGGGAGCAGTCTTATGAGGTAAGAATGCATCTTTTGACCTTTTCATTTTGCTGTTCTTTTTTGAGAATTTGGTTTTCAGTTGCTTAATATTTTAGTTTGAATGAAAGGTTGAGATATGGGATCTTAATACTGCAGAAAGGATTTCTCGATTAGCTGAAAACTTCTTCAATAGCTCATCGGATACTTCTACACGAAAAAGAGGTTGTGAATGACATATCCATTTCATTTATGACATTGCATTTTTGCTACTAATCATCTGCTAGAAAATTTCAGAGAAACTAATCTACAGCTAGTTTATATAGTGTTACGGGGAATGGATTTGTTTCTTGCCACATTCTGTGTCATGATTCTTGTTAATTGTATAATGATTATGGAAATTCATTCATATAGGTCTAGACATTGAATTCCTTGTCTCCTATGATACATAGGCCACAACATTTCTTTCAATCTTATTTAGAAGCTTCTTTTTACCTATATGCATGCATCACTTGAATATTGATGATAAGTCTTCCAATATTAAACGAAGATGTATATTGGTGCTCTCAACATAAATCCCCAGTTCTCAAACCCTTTCCTCAAATTACAAATAAGATATCAGGATAAACTTTTTGACATGAAACATTGAAAGTACAACACCTTCAAACTTGTAATAAAGTGTTTATCTTCAGGGATGTGTATGGCTGTTCAAGCATTTATACCATTGGAATCACAGGGGTTCCTTCATGTCCTGTCTGGGTATGTATTCTTCTTATGAGCCGGCAATATTTTTTTTGAAATGTCCATATTATATAGTTTGATGATGCTGGGTAATGAATTATGTACTGTAACCTCTGTATTATGTATAAGTTTAGTGGTTTCTCTCATTCCCGTGGTCCTTCATTTGTAGAAATGTGTTAAAGCTTTCTATTTAAATGGGGTAGAGGGGCAATATACTTGCTAGAACGAACATGTGGTCCTCACCATTGCCAATTTGCCATCACTGCTCCTTTATTTATTTTTCATAATCTACATGTATCTGTAAATTGGCTTATGTTGACTAGTCATTAAGAACAGCTCGTCCGTCAGTATTAGAAAAGGAATGTAATTTGGCCTAGACATTTATTACATCTCATATGAACTGAGATGGATAAAATGCTATAAAATGTTAAAGCACACTCGATTTCTATTTGTAATTTCGGATTCTTTTTCCCATATAGCTATGAAGATGGCTCTATGCTTTTATGGGACATGCGAAACCCGGGAGTTCCACTTACTACTGTGAAGTTCCATGCCGAGCCAGGTAAGGTTCATCATCTAGTGACCCTCTTTGATCTTTTTCTATCATTGATTTTGGTAGTTGATTACTTAAGTATTCGGTTTGCAGTTTTGAGCCTGTGCATTGATGGATTATGCATGGGAGGTATCTCTGGAGCTGCTGACAACAAAATTGTTTTTTTTAGCTTGGATCCTTCAACGGTAAATTAAATCAGATATATAGATTTTTAGTTTGAATAGCCTTTGCTGGTTGGTTGCTTGCAGTCAAAATATTCACATTGTATACTTGCTTTCCCTCTCTTTTTCTCCATTTGTGTTTTTTTAAATTAATTGCCTTATATTTTTATGTTTTCCTCTTTTTTGTGCTTTTCATCCTTTGCACTTATATTTCCTTGTTTCGGAAAGCTTGATTTGTTGTTTTTGCTCCCAAGTGGAGATGCTACTTTTTCAAATTTATGTTGAAATTATCTATTTATTCTATTACTTGACATAGGGTACATGTGTGACCAAGAAGGATATTAACTTGGAGCGACCCGGTATTTCAGCCACATCCATTCGAGCAGATGGTAAAATTGCTGCAACTGCCGGTTGGGATCACAGGTTGATTCAAACAATTTGTATATATTGAGCAAGCTTTTATATTTCAATTTTTCATTTATTTGCAATTTTAGGCGATCATAATCGATTATATCAGAGTTCGATAGGATGCCATCTTGTAGGAGGTCTAAACTCTAGACTGGGAATCTCTAGTCATAAGAGACAAACATAAGATGCTGAAGATCTGATTGTTGTTTTATTGTAAATATGAATTTTGAACGGTTACAGTTATGTCATAACTCGCCTTCTTTTTACTACAGAGTGAGGGTATATAATTACCGAAAAGGAAATGCTTTGGCAGTACTGAAATATCACCGTGCCACGGTAACTTATCATCCTCGAGCCTAGTCTACTAGCTATTGTTTCATTTATTTGGTTGAAAACTAGATCATCCCCATGTTCTTTACGTGCTAAACACGAATCAAAATGTCCTTTTCGGTTGTCTGAAGTATGCTTTGTTTGATTTCAGTGTAATGCGGTCTCGTTTTCATCAGACTGTAAGCAAATGGCCTCTGCATCAGAAGACACTACAGTTGCTCTTTGGGAACTTTATCCTCCCCAAACTTGAATAAACTCGGTATTTGTCTTGTATTATCTTGCTGTTACTTATCAGTTGCACATTGGCATTGAATATTTATTTCGGTCTTTTTGCAAAAAAATTTAATGAGGCTTTCATTTCTTTCACTATACTAATATAACAACAATACAATGGTGATGGTGAATACATAGAAGTAGAAACCGAGCAACACGAGCAAAATGAGCGAAAACAATAGTCATATTTTCCGACTCAAGCTTTAGTAGATTTTTTTTCGCTGATCATTCGAGATTGTATATGCAAATAACATTAAAGGATTCCAATTCTAATAAACAGAACACATGATCCACTTAATATATTATTTCACATTAGCATAAAATATGCTCTTACATCCATACGTTTTGTTCACTCTTTCATAAATTTACACAACTTCTAATTTGTCATCCTGCAATTCTTTCTAACCTCACCTGATTTCCCGGTTAAAACTCCAATACCAGCCATCTTGACCATCGATGCAGCAAAATCTTTCGAGAACAAGTAAGGAAATTTGCTGTAGTTATTGAGCATTGAAGCAGTTGTGTTGTCTCCCATTAGAGCTTGGTCGGATTGAAGCAAACCCGAGTTGTTCAAAAGAAGCTTGTAATACAAGTTATCGAATCAAGCTGAACTAGAATCCAAAGGTGCCAATTTGGTATCAGAATCTGCGTGATTTGGACAAACACTTTGCAAACTTTGTAGCATTGATGTGTCTAATGTTGGATCGGGTTTCCCCGAGCCACCAAAGTCGAATAGCCTCGGCTTGAATGTGAAACACTGAGCGAATCCGAGCGTGTGTCCCCTTATTTTTTTTGCAATCAAATAAATACATAATTCTGTAAATACATTTCTATATAAAAATTAATGTAATCCATTCATAAGACTCGTACCTGAGAGCACTACAACATCTTTCAATTCGAGGCCTTTGGTAGTGAACTTTGCAGTGATTTTTTCTAAGGACTCGAAAGGCCACGGAAGTTGTTGATCAGCATCATCTTTACTAGACTTTGCTCCGTCTCTTCGGCCCAAAGGAACATTCCAAAATGCTCCTCCGCTCTACCATAAAAACCAAACAGAATTTTTATATCAAAATGTATCTTTTAACCCGAAATTGGATAATTCAAAAAAATGAATTCTTACAAGATAAACTGCTTCTCTAGCTGCAAGAGTAAGAATATCAGCACAAGAAACAGTGGCAGGACAAAATTTCTCCAAATTAGCCTTAATATTGTCAATGACTTCAAACCCTCTAGCCGAGTTTCGGTTAGCTAATCCATTTTTCTCTCCATTTTCACCATCAAAGCAGCACCGATCCATCACACCCCTATAAACTGAAAACACCATAAAGTTAGAAACTTTTCTGATTTTATGCAATGAAGTGTAAAAAGATTGGAACTTTATTAAATTAACAAAGCAGTCATGGAAGTGAAGCCTCAAAAGAGAGGCAGCCATTCTAGTATCATTTGACATAGCAGCCCAAACTCCGTACCGAACGATTTTCGTTAGGTTAGGACAAGTGTCATCATAGAATTTATAGTCAAGTTGGCCGAACACGAAAGGATTTAAGAGCGGAAGGCGGAAGAACAAGTATATAAGTTGTATTTTGAAGTTATAGTTTGGTTATATTTTGCTTATAGACACAAAAACCAGCTATTTATACACGAAAAAAGAGAATAATGTTTGAATGTTTATATTGATAAATATTTGAGATACCCACTAAAAATGTCTTTATCAATGAATCTGGTACATTTACATGATTTTGGCTAATGGATGAACAAATTCAGCAAACCCCACTATCAAAGGGTATGGTAAGTGGTGATTGATGATGTATCCAATCAATCTAAAAATGAAAAAATGTAGTTTAGTGTTGTTTTTTGTACTCTCATGGTTGACTTAAAATCCCTTTGTGTGAAGAAAAATGCACTTGTGACGAGTCTTTTCAGTTTTTTTCTAAGATTCCTCATTCGTTTTTTATATCGAATTCTGACAACAACAGTAGACACTTTAAAGAGAACATAAACGATGTGACTTCTTTCTCTATCTCGGACGATGTAGCCATATCCCAAATCACTTTAACCTTGTAAAAACTCATTCTATTTTTTTCTATTCCATAGTTTCGGAGTTATCGGATGAATAATTTCAGCAAACCCCACTATTAAAGGGAGTGTTAAGTGGAATATGGTGATGTATCCAATCTAGAAATGAAACATAGTTTAGTATTGTTTTCTTTACGCACATGTTTGACTTATAATCTCTTCATTAGAAGACAAATTGCACTTGGAGAAAAATAGCTTTTTCTAAACACAAATTGCACTTTAATACAATACTTAAAGACACTAAAGCTCAATTAATGTCGCAAAACTATGAATTGAATAGTGTATAGTGGAATACATGCAAGATTGCATAATGGGGTATGGTGAAATGGATCTATCACATACTTAGCATTTTCATGGTAGAAGATAATATCATTATATATTTGTCACTTAAGAGGGAGATTAGATAAACATTAAGTCATTCCATCCACATTCAAATTTGTCGGCCTTGTTTATTCGTGGTTGATTTAACTTGAAAGAAATTGTTTTGTTTTATTATTTGAGCTATTTTTCCGTCCAGAATGAAACAAATTTTCACATGAAGTTCACAGGGCAGTAGGCGAGTAAATCTAAGCCGACTTTGTTTTGTTACATAGATTTTGTTGCTATAACCGACTAACACATTTGGACTCCTCAAAAATGGAGAAAATAATATAATCCTGATAAACAAGTGAACTTTCTGCAATTGCTGAAGCTCTACATTAGTTAAATGGTACACTAAACCTGCTTCTACAGTCCCCAAGTGATATACCAGGCCAATTTGAGTGGCCCTAGAAAAAGAAATTGTAGTCCTTTCGGTTTCCATCTCCAATAGCAGACGTGATTCATGTTTGTTTCAAAATAGTTTGAAGAGCCTCGCTACTCGAGGTTGAGGACGATATTAACAGGAAAAAACCATTTGCTTTTATGTTGAAAGTCTTGCTAAGATATTGATGTCACTTACTCTCGCTGAAGCAAAAGACGGGTGCCTGAAGCTGCAAAAATGGTATCGCAATCACTAACTTATAATTTTACCGAAAAAGAGACATCTACAAACCCCTACCTTTCAGAAGCCACCTTTCCCTTTGTATTTATAGGCGGATGAATTTGATCGAATTTGACTTCGGGTGTAACTGGATTTTGGGAGATATCCTGCAAATAAAACAAGTGAAATATAAATCACAGAATTTCAGCTCAACTAAAAGGAAACTAGGAAAAAACAACACTAATCATATACCGTCAATTTCATCCCATTAACTGAATGGGTGGCTGATGGAGCATCGAGTTGCTGCAAATTTTTTATCCACCGATGTTCTAATAACATGCTGGCTGATGCCCTTTCTGCTGGATTTCTTTTGAAACAGCAAAGAAGAAAGTCCTTTCCCTCAGGTGACAATGCTTCGGGAATAGGCGGGGTATCCCTCAAGACTTTGAACATTGCTGCAGCCTGAAAAATATGTACATTAAACATTATCAAAGGATTGAAAACTACAACAGGGAATGGAAATGAGAAAGGTTAGTTATTTACCCCCTCAAAATCGCTCCAAGGGGGTTTTCCTGTAAACATTTCGATTATTGTACAGCCGAGACTCCAAATATCAACAGCAAGTGCAAGATTAGAGTTGGAATCTTTCTGCATTACAGCTTGCATGAGCTGCAGAGAAGACAGAAATGCCAAATGCAACTGAACTGTGAGGATCGAAATCATTAATTAAGATAACAAAAATACTAATGTGCCCCTAATTGAATGATTTTTCTTTTATATATTTAGTTCACAAAGTTAGAGAAGATAAGGGTAAAAATGGACTGAACACAATAGTTTAGTATAGGAAGCATAAAGCGTCATTAGTCTTGCAAAATAATTATCTTCCCAAAACATCTCTCATTTGAAATGGAGAGTAGCAAGCAAACAGGTACCTCTGGAGCCATCCAGTATGGACTTCCTTTCAGAGAAAGTTCTGCTGCTGGTCCAGTAATCTGACAAAAATAAAGTTCAACACTTCCATTAAGTCATTTATGAGAAATGTGTTACTTTAGAGTTTGTGATAATGTGAATCGGGATAATTAGATTGGTTGTATAGGTCCGTTGTAGGGATTATATACAGGATTACTCACAAGTTTTGACACCCCAAAATCAGCAAGCTTGACGACTCCAGATGCATCAACGAGCAAATTAGCCCCTTTTATGTCCCTACATAAACAAAGGGAATCGAAATTAAGGGCGTCAAACACACAACGGAAGTTTGTACTCACTTGAATTACATGTATTATTGTACCTATGTATTGTCTTCATTCTATGCAAGTAGGCTAAGCCGGAGAGAATGTGGCGTGTAAAACTACGAACAACATTCTCTGTAATTGCTCCACAGTGTTCACGGACATATTTATTAATAGAACCAGGATGAACATATTCCAAATATATATTGAAGTGGTCATCAACCTGCATATGTATGAAGTTAATGATTCACCAATGTCACGAGATTACTATAGTCTGGCTTAAACCTGGATCTTGAAGGGTGTAGAAGAAATTATTACTCACAATTTCACTTCCATAATATTGCACTATGTTTGGGTGCTTCAGCTGGCTGAGCACTTTAATTTCCTGAAATAAACGAAGGAAATAAGCACAACAGGCAGGGAACAGAGCCATAAAATAATGAAGCATTCATTCTAAATGTCGTAAGAAACTAACAATCAAAGCCCAACTCCTAGTCAAGAATTGGATGTACAGCAACATAGTCATCAACCAAAAGATGCAAATTCTAGAGCACAATGGCTGAGAAGATGAAACAATGCATACTTGAGAATGAAAACACGAAGAATATGCAAAATGAAGTCATTGTAGATGCTTGTTCCCAGAAAGAGAAATTTTCAATATTTCCCCAAAACAAAAAGTTAAATTGATCAGGTTCCAGGGTCAGTATTGGGGTTGCTGTATTTCATGGAAGAGAAAAAGTGCTATTTCTCAGAGGCAAAAAAGTGTTGGTGGAAATGAATTTGATGAATAACCTGTTCTAATTGCTTTATACACTCTGCAGATTTTGGATCATCTGGAAATATGTCAACTTCCTTCATTGCGCATAATGCCCCAGTTTCCCTGATAAAAGTGAAAGACTTCTGTCAGTTTTTGTGGTGGCAAAAGAGACCAGGCACAAGAAAAAAATTATGAAGGCAGACCTATTGCTGGCAACATAAACACTGCCAAAAGTACCACGTCCAATAAGCTTTCCCTTCTGCCACTGACTTTTCAAGGGTGGGGTATCTGGTCTAGCAACAACTTGAGGAACGGGAGTTGATGCTGAAAGTTTGGAAGCTACAGGAGGAAGAGGCAATGGGTGGACCTCAACATTACCATCACGGCCTGCAGATAAGCCATCAACAGAAAGTCTAGTAGTTAGTGGTGAGGAAGTTCCACTTGGACTTCTGGGATTCAGGTTTC